>BHDV01071030.1:91148-121224 GCA_005406045.1 Adoxophyes honmai | reverse complement strand
GCGTGACGGTTATGTATGTATGTATGTACTTCAGTGTCACCCAGAATTTAACGCGAAGCGAAGCCGCGGGCAAAAGCTAGTAATAAATAAATCTTTATTAAATTCATTCTTACAATATTATACAATTATTCTAGTAAACTTATAGGAAGTATTATACACATAAATGCCTGAGCTAGGATAATCCTGTGTTTCAGGCGAGAAAATATATGTAATGACATAAAATTGTGTGTTTAAAAGTGGATTACAAGTCCAACACCACACGGACACGGTGGATGATTCTACTGTTTGGTTTGTGATTTATATGAGGAATTGGATGAATCAAGAACCGTCGACAGTTTCTTATATTTCCAATAAAGTACCGCACCAGCTACAGTGACGGGATAAACGTGATCGTATTAATATCAGCTCACATCACACGACGCCATAACTACATGATTTAACGGTTCGTCGCGGCCATGCGTCGTGCAGATAGCTTTTATTGAAGATGCAGCCATTTTTAATGGGACACGGGAGAATGATGAGGGGATTTAGCATATGTTTAGGAATTAAGAAAAAACTTTCTATGATTGAGTATCTATTTTTTTGTATACATAACAGACACACAAAATGTTAAACGTTAAACAAACCCTTGACTACATACATTACGTTGAAGGCACCTTTAGGACAATTCCTGGTTCAAAATTAGATAAACTTGGTATAATAATCACAGGTCGCAAGTCGCAGGTCACAGTGATAGGTTGCAAGACTGTAGCTTAAGGCATTTCTTAACCTTTATCCTTGGTTGCCTCTTACGTAACGATATCCACGGAAGCGTGTGCTCTACCCCGTTTGTAAATGCAGGCGCAATGTTTTTGTAGATTATTTATACATATATACAAATCTTACTGGCTACCCTGAATTTGCTAAACGTGGCACTGGATTTTTGAATCCATGTGCTCTGCCTACCCCTCATGGGAATACAGGCGTGAGAATATGTATGTATGTATATACAAATCTTGCGTTTCAACATAATCATGGTTTCGAAAGCATCATGCTCTAAAGATTAATTATTTCGAAATAAAGACGGTAAGTCTATCACGTTTCATAAGATTTTCAGTCCCCTCAAAAATACTCGTAAACATTTCATTGACGTAACTATCGCCACCGTAAAACTATCAGTGAAAAGGGAAGTTATCCTTTATCTTTACTGAAGCCGAAAGTCTCTTTAAATTCAAGGGTCACTGAATCCCGTATAGTATGCCTTATTTAACCCGTTTCCCACGGTATACTGTTCATCCCATACGAACAGCGAAGTTCCGTCACTTTTACCACGATGGCCGATTGAATTCCAACTGTTAACGAATCAAAGACATGTCTGTGTGACATAGATTACTTTCCGTGTGGTGTCGGGTTTAGAATAACACCTGTCCATTTCTTCCGTGGATGTCGCAAGAGGCGACTACGGAGGTTAAGGTTACTTTAGGCGACAGGCTAGCAACCTGTCACTATTATATCTGCCATCTTAAAACAAAAAAAAAATGCTGGAAGTGCCCGCAAAACGTGAAATACTCATGATTTTGTCTATGTAGTGTTTTGTGTGCTCTGCCTACCCCATTCGGGACAACAGGCGTGATCTATGTATGTATGTAACTAATCAAAGAAACGTCTGTTTGCTGACATAGATTACTGGTTCTCGGCAAAAAGCGACGTTCGCTCACACGCTTTGACGACAAAGCATGGGACACGGCAGATATGCTAACAGTAACAGTAATCAGCAAATACTGCAACGGAGCTATTTCTTTGAATTAACTTGGCCTGTATTTGTTTGTGTAACCGTGACACTTGGCGCTTTGTCTTTAATTGCATAGATACTATCACGCCCGATACCATGTATGACCCGTGTGGTGCCGGGTTAGAATAGCGCCTCCCCCTTTCTTCCCGTGGGTTTCGTAAGAGTCGACTCTGGGAAAGGGTTAGTGTATTGTGGGCGATGGGCTAGCAACCTGTCACTGCAATATCACGTTTAACCATCTGGTTGCTAAACGTGGCACTGGATTTTTGAATTCATGTGCTCTGCCAACCCCTCTTGGGAATACAGGCGTGAGAATATGTATGTATGTATGTACTATCACGCCTGTATTCCCAAATTTGGAAATGGCAAATTGCAGAGCGTACGAAACAATATCAAGTCACAATTATGTATTTTTTTAATTTTAAGTTAGATAAAGGAAGTATAACTGTGACAGGTTGCTAGCCTGTCGCCTAAAGCAGTAATATAAAAGAAATGAAGATTCTGAATCCAACACCAAAGAGAAAACATTTAATTGTACACATTTAATTGCATTTTGTTTTCGGAAATTAAAGGTTCGTGTGAAAACATGAAGGAAACGGAATAAGAATTGCGTAAGTAAATATTGACCCATTTTTGAAACTTAAGAGCCGAAGCAAGAACAGTTTAAAATGGTGTTCCCGAGCAAATAAAACCAGAAGTCATAAAAACTTAATGGTGTACTTCGGTGCTTAAAACGTTAGGGATTTATTGCGTTTATCTAAAATGCAAATTGCAGCTGCGTCCACGACCTCAAGAGTTGGAGAAAATTGCAAATAAGACTGCATAGCTTTATTACTTAGAGACGGCTATTTGCCTGCTAAAAGAGTGCAATACTCTTTTAAATAACTTCTACAGAACAGGGTTGGCCTACTTAAAAAATACGTGTTTCGATTTGTATTGCAACTGCGGTCTCGGGTTTAGAGTTAGAACTAAGTACTGCATCACCTTTACTGTGGATGTCGTAGCAACCTTCATTAATATCTCTTTCATCAAATTTTAAACATGAAACTTAAGAAAGAGGCTTAAATAACGTTTTGTGTGCATTGTTACCTACCAAGCTGTCGCAAGCTCTGTGATACTTAGTTAATAATAAATAGAGAAAACTATACCAATATCAATCCGTTTTCAAGAAATATAAGCTCATCCGGATCAGGATATCGGTTGGTAATATAAAATGCGCTGCATAGGTACAATTAAGGTAATAAAACTGCGGTAATACCATTTTATGATGCGTCAACTGAAGAATAAAAGCCGTAAATCGTATCCGACGCCCGCAGTCCGCTGTATCGGAAAATGTATTTTGAAAAATTGCCAACCCTATCTCGGACCCGTTGTTTCTTTGCTCCGATTGTAGAAAACTTTTCATGCCAGAGTCAATGTCGGGCTCCGCTCCGACATCTGCACGAGTTCCGACTTATTTCACCCTGTTTTACTTCTGCCGTAAAACAAAACATTGCATTGTCATGTTCACCTCGCGCCGACTTTTTGATGTCGGCCTTAAAGGCGGCGAGAACTCATTTTCTTATTACTTTCGCCAAGTTTTTTCGTTTAGCGTTATTACCGGCGACGGTTGTTACGACACCTGTGCCGCGACATTCGCGAACGACTGCGCGACTTTACAGCGTGTTTAAATAGACATTAGCGCTTTAATTACTTCAAGATGAGGCGCTTGAGTGCACCCGGAAAACTCTCCGGGCAATAAATAACCGCGTGGCGTTTTGTTTTGGCAGTTCATAATAAGAAAACTTTAGCATTTTGCAGAGCATTAAAATAACGCGACATCGAAACGCCACGCCAGCACTTACTTAACGCAGAATAAATGGTAAAGGCATAAATTTGAGACGCGTAACTTCCTCGCAGCGCCGAAGCCCGTTTATTTAGCCTGGTCTCCACAGAAATCGCTTCCAAATACCTATAGGCCATAAAAAGGCGTAGCTTGAAAATATGATGCGATTCGACCTCATAAAATCTCCATGCCAAACAGCAGGGGCCGACACAATCTTAATCCTTTTAAGCCTTTCCCCTAATACAAATAGGGTGCATATTTGATAACATCTTAAATGCGTAGAGCACTACTGGACCCCACTCGAGTCTACTAAGGGTCAAGCGCTGTCATTATCCAAGGCCTTCGAGTAAAAACTCTCGAGCGGGTTTTCTTTTACATCTATTTTTCACTGGACCTCCGCTAGGAGTGCGAAATCCTCTCTGAACCCTACAAATCCACGGACGTTGCCGCGGGCTTTGTCAAAATGTAAACATGTTAGACGAAATATAACAAAGGGAAGTGTGTTTTCGTAGACATAAATAAGAGAGGTAAAATAAACTAAGTATACTAACAATATTTTTTATTTCGTTCTTACAAAACGCTTAGCAGACGGGAACAACAAAGCCAAATATTTTGACAAACTATTCAGCTACTAAAAGCTTCGTTCCCACTAGTTCTCGGCTTTTCACACTTTTGGACGTAATAAGCCATCGCGTCTACGATTATAACACTCTCTCACTGACATTAGAACAATTTCACATGATAAATAGCACTTGTAAAAACGTAAAAGGCTCATCAATAATGACGACGTTTCTCATCAAGCAAATTGAAGGAAAGGACAAACATGGCCAGTGGAGGCGCATTAAGAAATTAATATCGGGTCCAGAGTGACACATGGGGATCGTACGACCGTCGTGACGGCTCCGTCGGGATGAAATAGTAAAACGTAACTAGTTTCCTGATATCATCACGATATTGCCGGCGAAGTCGTAAAAGCCATTCGGAGGAGAGCTAAATGTCAAGCATTTGATAGGCCTTAGTTGGAGTGCTTTTCGCGCGTCGCCGTTCGTTACTTAATTAAATGTGTCGTGACTCTGCTAGAGTTAAATAGATTACATTACAATAAATCTTTATCTATACCAAAAACTAGGTACACTTAGGTACCCATATAGACGCCCCGTACGATTATTTTTGGTAGAAAGTTTGGGATCCTTCAGAATGTAGACGCCTGCGTTCTTAAAGGGGGTGGGCAGAGCACACGAAACGCTACACAGACAAAGCCATGACCATTTCACTTTTCGTGGCCACTTCTGGCATATATTTTACTAGCTGTGCTCGCGACCTCATTCCCGTGGAATACCTACCTGCCAAATTTCCCCGGTTTTTCCACATTTTCCACTGTTTCTTCAGTCCTATTAGTCGCAGCGTGATGTTATATAGCCTAAAGCCTTCCTCGATAAATGGTCTATCCAACACAAAAAGAATTTTTCAATTCGGACCAGTAGTTCCTGAGATTAGCGCGTTCAAACAAACAAACACACAAACTCATTCGCTTTATAATATTAGTATAGATAGGTTTTTAATTAGCAAGTGGGTATAATAATAACAGGTCGCTAGCCTGTCGCCTCTTACAACAGTCACAGAAGAAACGGAGAGGCGTTATTCTAAATTCTAAACTCTTCACCACACAATCCATTTCCCACGTCAAACTCTATACCACGGGTTCCAACAGTTACTTTTGACAGGCCAAACGATAAAGAACCACTACACTGCCTCTTCATCCACTTCTATCAATAAACTTTTCGAACCCAGTCCTGTCGCGGAGCCCCGATCGAAGGAACCACTATCGGTACGTCACCGATGATTTATGGGAGCACCAGTAATTGATTGGCGATTGTACTGTCGCCGGGAACATGCTCGTTTGCCTCGGAAAACTCCTCGTTGGATTACCTTCACTGGAAATACCTAAACGTCTTTTGTCGAACGTCGAAGCGTTTCGAGAGCATATCCAGAATTTCTACCATTTCACTCTATAAAGAATAGTACGCTATTGCACATGCGGACAAGGTGTCGCTTTCACAGAACACTGACGTCGACTCATAATTGTGGAGCGTGAGCTTATTGTTAATTTCAAATTCACACAATACAATAAGCTTAGCACGCTCTAGTCGCGTCGGATAGCCTACCCGTCATTTTCTGACGCCTCTAATTAGACAGTGACGGATATACTTAGTCTAACTCGCGCGTATCTCTACTCGTGCCTTGCCGTGCTAAGTCGACAGGTAAAATAGTTTACGTACTATTTTTATGTCTATAGTTTACGTGTTAGTGTTACTGACTATGTGTTTTGTTTGTATGTCTGCTCGTTCCAATTTTCCTGTCAGTCGCCCGAAGGTTAACTGGTAGAGATCCCCTCGGGGATAAGTTCGCCTTTGTACGTAAGTTACACTGTTGTTCTGTAATATTATTCTATGTAATTGTTTTATGTGCAATAAAGAGTCATACAACAACAACAACAACAACAACAACAACAACTAATGTAGTAAAGCACGCACAACAAAGCAATCTCTTTTCAAATATTGGAGGATATAAGTGGAAATCAAGGAAGAAAGGCAATGAAGCGACGACTACATCTTGCCGTTACTATTGCTCGGCTTTTGAAATGTACGCGTCCATTAACTATGGTACAAGATGCGTTCACATAAAATTATGAGTGACAAATCACCAGGAATGGTCACATGGTTGTTAGGAAAATGTTTCGGTCTATCATTCGGGACTGTAGTTGGTTTAGGAGGCCCCTCATAAGAAATATTTATAGTCAGCTTCCTTTTCGCGAGCTTATTCCGGAATTATTACTACTAAGTAATTCATATATTCTTTCTTCTCCAAAGGAAATGTCACTATGTGTTGCCCAAATGATTTATAAGAGCCAAAATTGATTGGCCCTGTTAGGGAAACTAAATATTTGTCGGCAATAACAAGAGATAGTTGTAAATCAACATTATAGTCTTCGGTAACATTATCTGCAACCTAGTTTTAGTTTATATCTGTTATTTGAAACAATAGATTCTTGTTTGGAGTTATTGGTCCGGCGCCTAAGGCTGAGTTACATCAGAGGCGACTCAATAAGGATTACGCCGTTGTGAACTAGGACAATTGAATACAAATAATGGTTTAGATCATCTATCCAATACCTATACGTATACCAACAGTACAGTTATGGAGGAGCGCATATAAATTATAAGCACAAAGAACTGACAAAGTTATGCACAGCACGCGTCGATGTGGGCGGGCTATTTTATCGATTTTAAATACATTAAGTTCACTATCGATATGACCTAAAACAATAGGAGAGATTATCTTTGAAATTCCTACACCGTCCGGCCGGGTACTCGCATCTATTTGTTTTAATCATCTTTGCTTTTAACTGCCCCAGTTTTCGGAAGTCAATCAATACAGTCACTCCTATTTTGAGCTGACAGATTTAAAGAGTTAGGGCTTATCATCTCGTAGAAGGTAATAGGTTTTGTGAAACGGGTGGTAAAGACAAAACTGACATTTAAACTATAAAGATACACAGAAAAGTAAATTATCCCTCAACTCGTAATTGGGGTAAATTGGGGAGTTGGATAAATTGTAGGATCGACACTTTTGGTCGAATTATGAATATTACTTAGCATCATTTGTAATAAGACTATAGCATATCGTTTAGGTAGCAATAGCCTTAGCTCACCGTTTAGTCATTTCTACTCTTCCCCACGTCCAACTGCCCTCGCAGCCTCTACTTACCTCAAATCACAATAAGGTAAACGTCCCTGTGCTCGACACTGACCCAATACTTGGCACTTGCAACCTTAAGTCATAGTAAGATAGGTGACAGATGGTTGTCCTGGGCGTTGAGGGCGTTACCTAACTTAAGGAGCAGTTGAACTGAGTCGCTCTGCTGCCAACAGCTGACTGTCATGCAATTACGCTAAGACTACATCGAAGCATATCTATGCTAAGCCGCTGTCAGCGACACTACAACGTCCTATGTATAGAAAGTCATTGGTTAACGCACTCTCTGTAATCGACCAGTAATCGCCCATCTCGACCTGCATTCCGTACGAGTTGACGTCCACATGATACACGACTATGACAGATGGTAATTGATCGACGATATCTAAGAGCCAACGGTCTCGGGTCATCGACCCATTGATGTGCATAAAGCTACGTTTATTAAACGCGACGGCATTGCAGCTACTAAGTAACCTACTTTAAATTGTTCCCAAGACAAAAAGACGGCATGTTTGGCGCCAGAGGGTACTCGGTACTTGCCAGCCAGTGCAAGGTTGAGGCTTTAAACAAAATTAATGACTTTTTTTCTTATTCCGAATTCAAATTGTAGGAACAAATAGAAATGAGAGCGCATCGGACGTGTACCCACTTTTTTTCGCTCGCGGCTGTCGGGCGAAGCGGCCAGCGTTGCAGGACCAGCTTTTAGTTTTTACTCCATTTTTTCACCGCTTCGTTAAGATGCTCCTAAAACTACGAGACATAAAAACGCTGGATTGTGCATTTTACGCGGTCGTTACGCTGCTATAAGGCAGCTCTACAGTTCGTTTCAAATTTCACCATTACCGACTGTTAGCGCTGCTAGTAGCAATTAGTTGCGGCGGGCGAATGCACTGAAGCTAGATTGGAATTGAATTAACTTTGTTCTTGGAAATTTGTGAATAACGTCAGTTGTTTGGTTTGCTTCTGATGAACCGTTATAGGGTTTAAACTTTACTGTAAAGCATCCCACATAAAACATAAAATAACACCTCTCCTTTTCTTCCGTGGATGTCGTAAGAGGCAACTAAGGAGAAATGGTTTGCTTTAAGCTAAAAACTGCAAAACATGAAATAGCGGCTATGTAACGTTTTGTGTGCTCTGTCTATTCAATTTGGGAATACAGTTGTGTAGTTTATGTATAAAACATTTATTAAGAAGAAACAGGACAAAACAGATTTTCAACGATAACAAAACTGTACCTAATGTAAACAAACCTGCAAATTAACTTTCTAAAATCAATAGTTAAATTGGAACCTATTGATATAAAGTAAATATCAAAAGGTCATATTTAGTATAGCCTAGTGAGAACACACAAGGAAAAGGATTTCGAGCAAGCATGCAAAAACTCGAGCTGAAGCTTTAATACCACTGTCCGACCTTTTAAGGGCTCTGCAAAACACACATTTACGCAGGATTTGCCAAATTAAAATAAAGGAAATTAGGCCTTCAGAGATGAAGGGAAACAAGCAATTTCCGAGCTCACGGCTCTGCGCGAACTCTTGCCGACATCGACAATGCGATTCAACTTTAGACGTATAAAACGGGATAGTGGGAGGTTAGTGTGAGCACTTATTTGGTCCATTGATCACGAACAAGTTACGTTTGAGATACACTCCATCAGATTTGCTACTGTTAAGTGCACTTGCATTAGTGACAAATATAACTGTGTGAGCAACTGTTGTTGTTATCAAATGAGGAGTAAGGCCTCAGTGTTGGCGACGCATCTGTAATCTGTCTAGTATTGCGAATATGCGATGGTGATTGCCTAGTTCAGGTGCCCTATTTTCTTGTATGCCTTTAGTAATAACATAAAAATAAGTCATAGGAAGCGTAAGTTAAGGTATGCCTCAGTCGTTAGGCCAGCAATTAATCACTATTATATCTCTTTTATCTGATTTAAAACCGTAAAATATGTTAAAAGTGGATACGAGAAGTTGAATAGTCATGGTTTTGACTACTTAGCGTTTTGTATACTCTGCCTACACCAAATGGCAAAATTGTCTTACGTGTACGATAAAAAAAAACACTCTAGTTTAAAAATGTAAGACCGAAAAAGATAATTCAAGCAAGTTCAAAAGATGCAAGCAGCTTGGGTTCAATTTGAAGTAGTTTTCACCGCTTCAAACATTCACTGAAGTGCGCTTCCAATGTTCAATATAATGAGGTAAGTTAGTAAGTAGTCGTTCAAAGTTCAATATTTTGTTGTGTTACCAACATACATTCATGATCTCCGGGAAGCATCGTTTAACTTGAAACAGGCAAGTTTAACTCACAACGAGCTCCACCAATGTATCGATTCCAGTCCACAATATTTTGCACTGGCTAGACCATCGTTTCTTAACTTCGGGTCGCGACCCAAATTTGGGTCGCGGGCCATATCGAAATGGGTCGCAGGACCCATAAGACTTTTTGAAAAATCAAACCGCAATGACTGTATTTACTTGTATTTCGTTTTCGAATTGTGGGTCGCCAGGCAAAAAGGTTAAGAACCACTGGGCTAGACCAAGACCTAACTCAAAAATGAGAACAAATTACAAGCAGCCGAAAAATTAAAAAGGGTCCTATACTTCTCGGCCCTGAATACCTTTGCAAACCATTCGGGGTCGAAAGCTTAGGTCCGTAGGCCCCAGCGCCACCATCTTTATAAAAGAGATGTCCAAGCGTCTGGCTGATACAACTGGAGACCGAAGAGCTGGCAGCATCCTCGCTCAACGCGTCAGCATTGCGATACAGCGAGGAAATGCTGCCAGCATCTTTGGGACCATGCCTCAGGGGCGCCCTTTTCTACATAGGTATAGTTTAGTTTTTAGGTTAGTTATATATTTTTTCTATGGTTTAGTTTTGAGTTCCTGTACACTTTGAGTTAGTTTGGTATTGATCTAACAGTTTGATTTGCAAATAGAGCATTTAAATATCGATGTGGTGGATGAGATTAACCAAAGTCTGATATACCTAAGTTGGCTTTGACCGTCAGTGCAACCCTGTCGGAGTAGAGTTTACCGCCCCAGTCTTAAAAAAAAGTTCATCAAATGTTCCTGCTAATATAATAATAATCTATACCCCTGAAAGTACAACTCCTTACTATTTTCACAAGCGAAGTAAACGTGAACACGTGTGTGCAGAGTCGCGCGCGAGATAGTCTCGCGCCTTGCCATGCTAAGGCAGCAGACTCATGCTACTGACGACCGATATGGATATCGTTCACAATAGTTTAATTAACACATGCGGGTCCTTTCATAATGGTAAGTGACGTTACTAAATGATATGTCATTGTTATGCACATTTTATAATAATATACTAGTACATATTTTTGTCGACTACATCTTTTGTTCACGTATGCTTCAAAAATCAATTTTCAGAAATGTGGCAGTAAGATGTGAAGTGAAATATAAATCGACCTATGTTTATTGTCTGCTTTTTTGTTACATTTTGGTTCCTTAAACTTAAATTCATTATGTGCAAAAAAAAACAAGATATTACTAAAATAACTTAGTTGTAAGATTCATCATTAAATTTTGTGTCTTTTAATTATGTAACTTCAATATTTCCATATAAACATCAACATTACCTACCATACTAAATTGCGTGAAAAATAAAAAAGATACAAAAGCAGTAATAAAGTATGAACTAAGATAAAAAGTTAAGTGTGCACATGAAACATTTAACCGATAAACCGTGAACGGAAATAGAAAACCGCGCCAACTGCAAAAGCAGGTAAATGTTTGTTTCCCATCTAGAGCCGGCGCGATTCCGAACAATACAACGACTCAGACGCAAAAGGCCGTACCTGCCATGAGCACATGTGGAGATAGAACCTTTTAGGCCAGTGGAGGGTAGGTAGCAACAAGTGCAAGCAAATCCCTTGGCACACACATCATTGGCGGATTTCGTTGTGAGAAGAAAGCCGTTTAAATCGTTGGGTTCGCGACAGTTGATGAAAAGAGCTTTCGGGTGTCAATTTAGGTATTTTAGTCATTTAATCATTAAATTCTTTATTAATTTTATGGAATTTAAATTTCGAATTGTAGGAAGTGTTCTGATTTTTAGGAAGAATGTAGGTAGGTAGGTAGTACTACTTTACCTTGTAAATAGTATTTGTATCAAATGAAAAAAATCCAGCAACCATGAACACAAAGACGTGAGCTGGCAACGCACCAACTAAGAACAACAAGTCCGTGACATTTCAAAATAAATCTACCAATTAAATTAACAAAGTGCATCGGCCCCCCATAAATCAAAAGGCAATTGCGTCCATATAAAATTCAATTTGATTCCCAACTCGAGTGTAAAATGCTCATCAAGCTTCTAAATCATTGCCAGACCGCATTTTGTCCCTCATAGGAACAGAAAGGGATGGCAATAGGAGAATAGGGTGAGACAGAAAAGGACGGCGGGCGAAGGGAGCGTTGAATGACCTCGTTCTCGAGCTCGGCTTTCTTCGGGATTCTTCGGCGGCGCTCGGTTGGACCTTATCGGCCGATCTAGCGCGAGCGCAACCCTACTTGCGACGGAATGTTGTTAACTTACATTTTATAAAATTTTAGATTTTAGCTAGCTATTCTTAACTTAATATACAAATAGCAATTGAATTCTAAACGTGTGTAGAAAAAAAGAAAAGTTTGAGTACTACTTTAAAATTTTCATACGCTCTTTTGACTGGATCGCGATTTTTGTCAGCAGCATCTAAGTACTCATATACTCGTAGTCATCTAAATTACATTACATTAATTCCGCCCAGTTGAAGTGGATAAAATTCACTAGCAAATTTTAATTACCAACTTATTAGCAATTGACAAAAAAAAACGACGTGTGAAAAACACGCCTCTCCGTCCCTTTGTCGTGTCAAAATTCGTCAACAGCTTCAGGCCATCAAAGCGCAGAGCTGTCCCATGACTTAATGAGTCCCGTGTCGATGACCTCGTTACTAAATAACGAATGCAGTCAGCCGTTAAAAGAGGTGCCCATTAACGTACCATGGTGGGCCATTAGACCAAGTGCTGTTTCAGAAATAATCTAAGGCCAAACGAGTTAAGTCAGCTATCCTGTTGAGCTAGCTTTATAAAGGAAAATACGATCGTTAAAAAATGTTGCTTTTTATGACGACCGTTTGTGACATCGTTATGAAAGGTAATAAAGTGCATTCGATAATGAGGGTAACTTTAGCTAGCTTAGCTTCTAGTAGTAGAGTGCATACAGTACAGGATACTCCACTTAACTAAATAGAGCAAGAGAATAATTTTAATATGAGAAAAAAACATGATGCAATTTTTGCATTCCTTAATTTCGCAATTTTATTTTGTCCTCTTTCTTTCGGAGTCCAGTTGAATTATTGCCAACTCGTCTACTCTCCCAGCTTTTTCGTGTTCATTTAATTAAAAGTCCCCATGTGGCATCGGCCTTAGAAAAGACCTCTCCATTTCTTCCAAGGATGTCGTAAGAGGCGAAGTAAATAGGTTCAGATATAGGTGATACGCTAGCATCCTATCACTATTATACCTTTTTCATCGGTATTTTAACCTAAAATTATGCTAAGTGACCGCAAAACGTGAAACTATGATGATTTTGACTGTTTAACGTATCATCTGCTCTGCCTACCTCATTTAAAAAGGTGTGATGCTTATCAAAAAACAAATCACTTAAACGGTCAGTTTTAACTAGTTACCTAGACACGCGACATTCGTCAAGCCAAGTTTAAGCAATCGCCATGTGTAATATTAGTAACACATACATACGAAAATACGACCCAAATTGTTTTCCCATGAAGTACAAAAGTTGACCTAATTAAGGGGGTGTCGATCATGCCTTAATCACTCGTTAATTGAGTCCCGCGATGTGCGGAAATTACGTAAGTTAATCACTTGATCGCGTCGTAAATTTCAAGTTCGTTACCCGATGCGTTGATCGGAAATGATCGCGGACGGTCGGTGTGGTGCGTTTTGATCGCAATAATTAGAAGGCTAATTAACAATTATGTAATTTACTTAAAGGGTTATTTTGGTTTCAAGTTTGGTATATGGTGACACGTTGCTATGCAAGCCTGTCCCCTAGAATGTATGTACCTTAATCGCCTTTTACGTTATCCACGGAAAAAAATAAGATGCTGTCTTGATCGCAAGAGGTAGCAGGATCAAGTGCGTACGCGCATCCTCGTCTGTCTGTGTCATAGTAGCTTGTAAGTGGATGGACTTATTTCTATTTAGATTTTTTTGTTCCAAATTCAATTCCTTTCCTAATGTTCTCAGCTATATTTGAACAAATTGAAGGTGCATTCTTTTTTTGTAAATTGATTATTTATTACTCGGTGATTTAGAAAGGGCTTTAGGAAGAATCAAGTAGGTACTAAGAGCCTAGGTCGGCCTAAACGGTCCCAAGTTAGTTAGGAAGCCGAGGCGTGCCCGGGGACCAGCAAATCTTACCTAATCCAAACCTACGGCGGTCATAAGTATACATTACGGTTTTAAGCTTGGTGTTAACTTCACAAGCTGAAGAGGACCGAGAAATGGAAATAAAAAATGCATTTCCTACATTAGATTTGATAGAAAACACTTCTTTTCTATTGCAAACTTTCTCGTTGCGTATTTTCTGTTAAATTTGGAGTCGATACATGCATACTCGGTAGCATAAAAAATATGGTATTAAAAGTTACCAGTTGCCACAAAAAACGTGAACAAAAATAAAGCAATAACACAGATGAGATTAAAATTGAACCGAAACGTTTAACAATAAATCCGAGGAAGGCCGAGTAAATTAAATATACTTCGCCAAAAATGAATTTTTATTATTTACTATTGACTCGTGCATTTTAATACAGAAAACGGATAGGTACAAACAAAATAAATACCTACTTTTATCTTCAGATTTCATTTTTAAGGAA
Organism: Adoxophyes honmai; assembly: GCA_005406045.1. Lineage (NCBI taxonomy): Eukaryota > Metazoa > Arthropoda > Insecta > Lepidoptera > Tortricidae > Adoxophyes > Adoxophyes honmai. The sequence continues at coordinate 106,959 of BHDV01071030.1, read as the reverse complement.
ATATTTAACGCTTCTAACTTTAGCCTTTAATAGCTAGAAATAGTAAACAAATTCATATTATGTACAAAGATTACGTTACATCCGTAATTAATTCTTAAGGCGGGTCCACACGAGCGCCGGTCACGACCTCAGTTCACGACTCCAACGCACGACAGTCGCAAATCACCGTATAACAAGAAACGACCCTTTATAAAGAACCCTTGTAACACTGTTGATTCATCTGGCGTTGACAGCGCCCTTCGGGTCTCAGGTAAAGTGTTGGAAAACAGATTCGTTATTGATATTGAATTTATTGCTTGCTATCTTCGCCCTGTTTTATTGATTTGCTGGGAACGAATTTAGGTATCTTTTGATCAATCAATGTTGATTACAAGTTAGTTTACTTTTGATGGTTGCTTTTTAAGAGCGTCAAAAAGTTCTCGTTACCTTTGAGGTGTGTGTACATACGGATAGTCCGATTTATTTTACTTTGGAACTTGTAATCGAAGTCTCATGATATATTTTTATAATAGGCCGTACTTCATTTAATGAGTGTTGTAAGTACTTTTGAAGTAAGCTGCTGCCGCAAAGTCGTTTGTTGTCGTGACACGCAGATATTAGTGTATCACTGCTTTAGGTTGTTGCCAGTTCCATTATTTTTACACGATGTGTGAAAATTCGCATTAATAAAATATAAAGAAGAGAAGAAAACATCTACTTACAGACGTTACTTTAATATTTTACCTTTTTTTTTTCAATTTATCTTTTTAATATTGTGCAAATATTGTAAGTTATTAATGTATATTACAAACTAGTATACAGTTGGTTAATTGGCAGCAACCATGTCAATGCATCGCAACAGTTAGTTCACTGACAGCAAAGTTAAGTTTGCTCCGCAAACCAGTTCAACCAGTTTGTCATGCCCACTTTGTACTTACACTTGGCCTGTTTTTCATACTAGCTCTACTATAAACTCTCGCAGTAAGCTGCATCAAAAGAACAGCTAACTTAGATAATTATTTGCTTCCAGAAGTCTGTCGCTAACGATGCGATAAGAGGAAGCTATCTGTGGCAGCTTCATTACTGCTAGTGCAGGGTTCCCAAAACTTGTATTAACTACTATTAAACTTATTAGTCGGTTTGAGCGTTTTTTCGACTCTTCATCGCCTCATCCGGTCTTAAAAATATTTAAAAACCAGGCAATTGCAAGTCTGACATCGCACGAAAGGTTGACTACCCTTCCTTACCATTCATTTATATCGAGCAAAAATGGTCAAATAATGCCATTTTTTTGTATGGGAATCGCCCTAAAATTTAATTCTATTTTGTTTTTAGTATTTGTTATTATAATAGTGGCAACAGAAATACGTAATTTGTGTTTCAACTGTCTATCTCAGCTCTTGAGACAGCCTGGTGAAAGACAAACGGCCAAATAGCGAAGTCTTATCAATAGGATCCCGATTTAACCCTATTGTTTCGGAACCCTAATAAAGTATCACTGAAAACAACGAGCACCAATTGTTTTTTTTTCTTCAATAGAATGATAATAAATTTTCGCAATCGTTAGTATTTATCAATTACGAAGCCTACGCGTATGGATCTTACCGAAACTTTTTTTGATATTGGAAACCAACTAGTGGAACAAATATTTGCCGCCGTAAAATACAGAGATCGACAGCCCTCCGCGCGGAGTAACATTGTTTATTTTAAGCCGAGAAGTGTAGACAATAAATATTTTGCTTTTGAATTTTGCCGCTCGCCCGTCCGATCTGTGTTTACAGTGCTGGATAGATTTTGTTCTATTTGATTTTCGTTATGTTGTGATAGGCCCACTGTCGCGGCAATTGAGTAAACAAATACACGATTGTACTTCTAGATATAGGAATCAATCTGCAATACAGTAGAGATCTCTGTAAGTAGCTGATCGCCTATATACTAGAACCAATAAATGGCTGATGACCATAGAATCTACGAATAATTACGTTATACGTCAGTGACATTGCATTGTGTGGAATTAAGGTTGTTTTGCATGGAGTCAAAACGAAAACGAAAATGGGCATCGTAAGAAAATTTTGAGTTAATAAAATATTCTAAATGTAACGACATACAGCATTTAGTATTTTTACATTGTAGTAGTAATTTGTCATACCTAGTTGTCTTTATGCGTATAAATATACATTTCAGTTCCAATGTGTATTTGATAAACTAAAAAAACCTGTAGTTTTCCCTTTGAGCGTAGCTGCCATGTTTTCGTGTTTACCTGCAAAGAGAAAACACATTAGTGCCTTGGAAATATTACACGTAAAAATATAAATTTGGTAGGAATAGCGCTCATTTTTTACGCTAAAAGAAAATCGAGGCAGACTAAATTGCAGACACTGAACTGAAGCGCTTACGTAAGACGGGTTACTTTGGATACTGGTTCAGTTATGATACGGAAACCTTCGCCTGTATTCAAAATCATTCCTTTATCAAGTCGTGAAAAGCTTATGAAACCAACAAATTAACGTAGAGGTTGTATTTATGGTTGCAGTCAGTTAAATAAACTTTGTAATTCTATAAGCTGATGTGGACTTTAGCGTAGCGAACTCTTACCACAACACTATTCAAACAAAACATTAAGAAAATATTTTTATCGATAGTAATTTTGTACCACATTGAATGTAAAAACGTATGATTGTACTCAACACTTCCACGCTGCACACTAATTAAAACGCCGTCATCAAGAAGTCGACAACCTTTGGTTCAATTTATAAGTGAGAGATTTTTTAACCTAAACATCGTCTTCGCTTCGTCAATATAATATGTAAAGCGGCCGTCGTCAATTAAATACGAGGGGAATGTAAATTTGATTTTAATTGAACAAGCGATGGCATAAAATGATTCAATGAAGACAGACGGGCCGGGCAATGAAATTAATCGTCAATCTCGGTGTTGCCAGCTAATTGAGTCTGCTGGATCAGACAGATTTTTGATTCAAAGGTCCTTTATGTATGGAAATAAACCCGCGCGCACAGCCTTCAAATTGGATGGAATAATGCGCAATTTGACAGCGGAATTGCCATTAGACTCGCACGTGATGATGTGATGAAAGGTGTAGAACAATGCATTTCAACGTGAAAATAAAGAGTTAACAAGGATTGAGATAAACTTTGGCAAATCATTATTGAAAATGCAAGCCAGAACATGAATTAAAATTTAATTGTTTTATATGTCAAAAAATAGCAATAAATATGAGATGAGATCTGTATTCATGAGATGCGTAATAATGCTGCTTTTGTCTTAAAGAGTGATTTCGACACACAAAACATCCATAACGCGGCGTAACATTGCCATAATACAAGATCATAAGCGCGCACTTTATTTTTTATGTCCCATTGTATGTTTCGTTTCACGGAACAGCGTAAAGAATCATCCCCTTCATTGCGACTTGGCGCAGTAACGTCGCATGTTCAACGCCTAAAGTGCTCATACACCAGTGCAAACGTGTTGTATGGAACAACTAATAAACGTTACTTGGCGAGCGCCAAATGTTCACAAGCTCTGCGGGATTTTATTGGCGACAAGCGCGAAGACAATGTATGGACGAGAGAAAATTTAACGACATCGTGGGAAGCGCCGACATTATTTCCCGCATTCGATGCCATTGAGATGCAGAAACCGAAGCCGGGCGGTTTGCCCCGACCGCTGGAAGTTACATCATTCAATGAACCCCGCTTCCGACAGTTCAAAGAATCAAGCCAGTTATAAACTTACAGTCACGTATCTGGTTTATATCGCATGCAATTCATTAATTACACGCGCCATAATGCGCGCGGCCCTTGAACTATTATTATCTACGGGTTCGTGGAAAAATAGCAGCAACCTAAATACGGCTTTAGAAACTTCCTAGTGTAGTGCGTAGGGCGCGAGTGGAACTCGGGGCGAAATGAAATTACAATGATTTACACAGGCGAGCCTCGCCGACCCAGAATGTAAATTCCGCAAAACGTTGGCCTGCGATGAAACCGCGTTTTTGACTTAGAGCAATTTACGTCCCTTCCGAGGATTGCTCGGAGTGTTATAGCAAAATTAAGGTCATCGTTTACAGGCATACATACGAGAGGCCTCGCTCTAAGCAAAATAATCCCTCAACAACTCGTTTGCCCGTCATATTTTAAGGAAGTTAGAGCCCATCAAAGAACATCGCGGAACGTTCTAGACTCTTTAGGTGCGTAAAACAGAAACAGTAAAGCTTTAAGGCATTATGACAATCACAATTTATGCGTTAGGTAGTTCGGCGGAACTCGTCAGGAGAGCACTCGCGACATTTTTAAGTCGTTAAACACGCGACAACGAAGCAAGGATTTGCGTGGGAAAATTTCCAGTTTGTCGGTTGTAAAAGTGATTGGTGTCGTTACTCACGAGAAACGTCGCCGTTTTTCTGAGAGTGCCTTGACGTTGGAAGTTCGCGGGGATTTTAGTTAATTTGTCAGCGCGGCCGCAGCGGCTCGGAAGTCGGCTGCTCTTAGCAGAACATTTTGCAGTCCCACATAGTTTAAATAACGTAAATTGTAAAGGTATTACATTAATTTCGCAACGGCAATTTTACGTGAACTTAGTAACGGGCAAATATATTCAAATCGGTGTTTGCGTGCAACCTAAGTAAATGAAACTCGGTGAAGGACGAAAGCTACATCTATGTAGGCTGGAGTCTGCATAATACGAGGCAAATGGTGGAATACGAAATTCGGCGAAAGTTTCCGAGGGTCCTTTATTGAAAACGCTGGTGTGTTTGACGCCGCCGAATTGGTTACACTGGGCCTCATGTTTGCAAACGACAATTCGCCGTCAAAAGTTGAAATTTGATACTAGGCGGTAATTTATCCGTATTAGAATTCATGGCAGTCGGAACAATCTATATGCAAAATAGCTGTAAACAGAAACGTTCATACATTCCGCTCCGTACTAGGCCGTTTTATGAAATGTTTGCGCTGTTATTATTGTTTGTATCGCGTTCATTCCTGGAAATGTGGAAATACGTGCAAAAAGTATAAGTTACGGTTCCGGATCGAGCTACTAACTTAGCACAGAGATTAGCACGAGCATATTACTCATCCATCTACATACTTAAAGATGACAATTGCAAATTAAATTAAGGCTATATATTGAAACTGATTCTACACGTTTCAGACTAAGCCCACCTCAACGGTAGCAAAATTTAAACACACTGAGGCAGTCCAAAATAATATATATCGGTCGAACCTCAACATAGGTATATAATATGTAAGTGACCCATAAATTTATCTCATGATATAAGTTAACTATTTATCAGTACGGGCCACCTACGTTAGCTTGTTCATATTCATTTTTAACGCTACCTAACCAATTGATGAAACCCACCATAGACCTATTTACATTAAACATAATTGCGGCGTTGCTCTGTACAACAAAGGAAATCTTTATAACGTATACTGTGACAAGCTTGCCTGGTGTGAAACTGTACACGAATGCGATTCACAGCAAAATTATCCAGCGTCAAGAATCACCTCGTCCCACAACTTTATCCCGCAACCACGTTTGAAATGAAACCCACTCATAAACAGTCTTCCTTTTTAAAAATAGAACATTAAGGATAACCAACCGCAACAAGTCGGCAACTACCCACAAATGGCATTGCTCTCACCTCGACAGATCTAATCCTGTCGTCTTCGCCAGACTTTGTGTTTCGCTTTAAGCATTCGTAATGCTTCTGTCTGTCTGTCGGTCTATTTATACCCCTACTTTGTTAATAATTGTGCGTTTATTAGTTTAGAATCAGTTGGACTATGTTCAGCGGGGCTTATGACATTTCTATTTACATTTAGAGATGATGGAAAATGGAGTTTCTCGTGGAGATAATAATTTTGAGATCGAAAGCAATTTCAGAACGTTAATTCCTTTTAAGGTTCTAGCTATTTTAATGTAACAACTTGGATATGAGTGAAATTTGTACCAATATCGTACGCCATGTACCTTAACGATAGATTAAAGCAATATTTGATATTAAAACAATGCTACCCCAATATGTTTACCTGTTTATACATAAATGATGATTATGATTACAAGAACTTGAACTTTTCAATCCTATGTACAACGTGTAACTGAAACCCTTGGCGATAATTTACTGCGGTTTTTATTGGCAGTAATAAATAAAATTTAATGTGTTAGCAGTAAAAAATATCGCAGATCAAAGTTATTAAAAAAAAAACTAAGGAAAATGGCCCACTACATTGGCATAGCTAATAAACGTCGAATCGGTGAGTCGAGTGTAGTGCGTCCGTAGAATAAAGAAAAGCGTAACATTTCGATTAAAAAAAAAACTCTTGTTATAGATTCTAGAACTACTCGACTAATGTATAAGTACAGTCACGAGCAGGAATTGTTGAGCCACTTGCCACTGTTCGCAATTTAGACGTGTAATTAATGACCGATGTGACTGACAGATGTTATCTATTGGATTAGTATTACACGACCAAGTTACAAACATAGGTAAGTGGCTCAACAATACCTGTACGCGATGGTACCTTTTTGATTCATTGCCAGGAGTGTCAGATGATACCGTATATTGGTCAATACCAATAAGGAGTGTTTCTCAACTAAAGGTGGTGAAGTTTGAGTCCAGAGCCTTTTTATCCCGGAAAAATAGTTCCCGCGGGATACCGACACACGCATTGTACGCAGAGACGTGAGCAACAGTTAGTATAGACTATAGATTCACTGCTCTAGTAATATTAAGGATACCGCAGATAAAGACGGCCACCACGCAGCGTTTACGCAAACAGAATTTGTTCTAAATCAAAATTAAAATTTTCGCTCATCGGAAACAGAACCGGCCTTTGTGGGGGAACCAATTATTTTTTTGCATGACTGCTTTTCCATTACAGTTGGATTATTCTGTAGGTCGGCCGTTTGTTTTGGCAGAAGACATTACCCGGTCCTTTATTCCGTGTTATGACTTTTTTAAACTCTTTTAATTAGGGCAACTCGGACGGATTGGGCGAGTCTATTGAACGCTTTTTGAATATGTAAATGGCTACGGTTTGAATTCGTTGCTCTATCTTTGCTTGGACTTTACGGAATTTGGACGATTCCGCTACCACTGTAATAAAACGGATACATCGAGATTGTTCGACATGTTTCGAGCCAATTTGTGATCAATCATCAGGAGCAATGCGTAGTTGCTCCTGATGACGCGTTGCTCCCGATGATAGGTCACAAATTGGCTCCAAACACGTAGATTTATTCTCGATTTACTGAGTAAAAAGTCTGTTGTATCTTAAGCCCTAACACGATATATGAATCCCAATAGATGGCGATGTACCTATGCTATGGTTTATTGTACACCCTGTTTTCACAGTTAGTTTAGTCTATCTGCTAAATATCTGATTCTAATATCTGCTACATACATTATACCAAAATTTATTTATTTTCCTGACGTGATTTACCTACATACCACACAATTCCCTGCAGTCAGGTTAAAATGGAAGAGTTACAAGAATGCGGTTAAGAGAAAGTTCCGATTTATAATTAAACAATGGTAGATTTTATCAATAAGCGATCGCATATAGCTTCCTACCCAAAGTTATCTCACTCAATCAAGGTTCAGATAAAATTAAAATTCTACAGAGAACCGTGACGCGTGGGACGTAAAAATTTAGCCTTAGGTTTGTACAAGCATAACATTTAAATACATTAAATCTTGCCTGTTCCTAAATGGGTTAAGCAAAGTTCAAAAAAGTTCCCAATTTTAAAGTTTTTTTTTAATAATAGAACGCTGTACCTACTATTATCGATTCTGCTAAAGGCTTTCTTTGACTTTGGGAAAATAAAAATTCCCGTGGATTATACCCTTATTCCATTTAAATCAGTAGATATTAGTATAGGTACGAAGTTGTGTGGAAAAGCTAGTTTTTAACATAGAATCCTCAAAAAGACGTTTTAGTTCTTAATTTTAAAGCTTTCGTATCAAATCTGAATCTTCCAAGTATTTGAATTTAATATGACAAGTCTTTCGACGGATATTGAAATTCACTCTCGAGATTTCTTATTAAAAACGGACTACGATAATTCGATTAAGAAACATGATTTCTTATCTTTTTATTTTATTTTAACTACCTAGAAGTGTTACTTAGTTACTACAGCCGCTGTGTGGCATGTTTTACTGACATTTGGTCATCAAATATGGTCGAATAGACGGGTTTACGAGGGTCAAACTGAAAGTTTCGGGAATAGAAAAAAATATCCAGTTAAAATGATCAAAAGTAATTTTATTGCTTTTGAAAGTATTCTCCCTTATATTAAATGTACTTTTACATACGTTCAAACCAGTTTTTGAAGCACTCATTGAACGCTGAAGGTGGGGTCGACAAAATGGCCGTTTTGTACGCCTCCACGGCATCTTCTGGCGCCTGAAACTGCTTACCACGTAACTTATGTTTGATTTTGGGGAATGTGAAAGAGTCATTGGGGCTTAAGTCAGGGCTGTATGGAGGATGGTTCAGTAATTCGAATTTTTCACCGTCTAGATAGTCCTTTGTTAACCGAGCCGTATGGGAGCTGACATTGTCATGGTGAAGGATGATGCGACGATTGAGGTTTTTTTTCTCAGTTCACCAAACACACTCGGCAAACAAATGGTTGCATACCAATCGGCATTGACTGTTCTACGGTCATCAAGAGGAATTGTAGCCACGTGACCCGATTTGGAGACAAAACTAGCCACCATCTTTTTGGCCGTGCTGCGAGAGCGAACCACTTTTGTCGGCTTAATCTCGCCTTCATAGGCCCATACTCGAAATTGGTTTTTAGTTTCAGCCTCATAGGCGTATATCCATGACTCATTATCCAATACAATACTAAAAACTGCATTTGAGCTTCCTCTGTTGATTTCATTTAAAGTTTCGGGGCACTAATCGACACAAGTCGTTTTCGGTTCGTCGAACAACTGATGAGGTATCCACCGGGAAAACAATTTTTGCACGCCTAACTCTTGCTGTAGAATAATTTGTATTTGACTCATTCCAATGCCCAGAGACTCCTGAATTTCCCGATATGTCACATGTCGGTCTTCCGTAATCAGTTGACGCACAACATTGATGTTTTCTTGGGTGACTGCCGATTTTGGTCGACCTTCACGCACATTGTCCATGAGGGAAACACGGCCACGTTGAAATTCCGAAAACCACCTGTATATTGTGGTCATCGAAGGGGCTTTATTATTAAAAGCAGCAATCATCCGGTCTCCACATTATTTTTGTGTTAATCCACTTTTAAAGTCGTACTAAATCATAGCTCTTAAATTTTCACGTGACAATTCCATGTTGGGCAGCGACTCATCAAGTTCAAAAAACAATTGAAACCGAACCATTGTTTTTTTTTTCTATGTGGCCAGTGTTTTAAGATAAGGAAACTTTGACGATTGTAAAAAGGTATAATACGTGATAAAAAATGTTATTTAAATATTAGTTTCCCGAAACTTTCAGTGCAGCCCTCGTATTTTACAAACACACATGTGGTCAGATTGCATACGAGGGCTGCACTGAAAGTTTCGGGAAACTAATATTTAAATAACATTTTTTATCACGTATTATACCTTTTTACAATCGTCAAAGTTTCTATATCTTAAAACACTGGCCACATAGAAAAAAAAAACAATGGTTCGGTTTCAATTGTTTTTTGAACTTGATGAGTCGCTGCCCAACATGGAATTGTCACGTGAAAATTTAAGAGCTATGATTTACTACGACTTTAAAAGTGGATTAACACAAAAATAATGTGGAGACCGGATGGTTGCTGCTTTTAATAATGAAGCCCCTTCGATGACTACAATATACAGGTGGTTTTCGGAATTTCAACGTGGCCGTGTTTCCCTCGTGGACAATGTGCGTGAAGGTCGACCAAAATCGGCAGTCACCCAAGAAAACATCAATGTTGTGCGTCAACTGATTACGGAATACCGACATGTGACATATCGGGAAATTCAGGAGTCTCTGGGCATTGGAATGAGTTAAATACAAATTATTCTACAGCAAGAGTTAGGCGTGCAAAAATTGTTTTCCCGGTGGATACCTCATCAGTTGTTCGACGAACGGAAAACGACTTGTGTCGATTAGTGCCCCAAAACTTTAAATAAAATCAACAGAGGAAGCTCAAATGCAGTTTTTATTATTGTATTGGGTAATGAGTAATGGATATACGCCTATGAGGCTGAAACTAAAAACCTATTTCGAGTATGGGTCTATGAAGGCGAGATTAAGCCGACAAAAGTGGTTCGCTCTCGCAGCACGGCCAAAAAGATGGTGGCTAGTTTTGTCTCCAAATCGGGTCACGTGGCTACAATTCCTCTTGATGATCATAGAACAGTCAATGCCGATTGGTATGCAACCATTTGTTTGCCGAGTGTGTTTGGTGAACTGAGAAAAAAAACCTCAATCGTCGCATCATCCTTCACCATGAAAATGTCAGCTCCCATACGGCTCGGTTAACAAAGGACTATCTAGACGGTGAAAAAGTCGAATTACTGAACCATCCTCCATACAGCCCTGATTTAAGCCCCAATGACTTTTTCACATTCCCCAAAATCAAAGAAAAGTTACGTGGTAAGCAGTTTCAGGCGCCAGAAGATGCCGTGGAGGCGTACAAAACGGCCATTTTGTCGACCCCACCTTCAGCGTTCAATGAGTGCTTCAAAAACTGGTTTGAACGTATGTAAAAGTACATTTAATATAAGGGAGAATACTTTCAAAAGCAATAAAATTACTTTTGATCATTTTAACTGGATATTTTTTTCTATTCCCGAAACTTTCAGTTTGACCCTCGTATGCATGACCCTAGCCCGCTTCAAACAATCGAGCCACTTTAAATTCATGGCATTTTACGCGTATTGAAAAAACAGACAAAACTATTAATCCACTCGCTATAAATTAACAAATAAAGGGCCGCCACAAATCAGATTTGGAGGCAGGGTGAGCACAATCGCGGTTCATTAAACAGCTTACAAAATCCGTGAACGAAACGTTTAAGCGACATATGTAGTGCCGACCCCAACTGTCCTTTTTTGGGTTTCGTTCCCTTACGAAGGGGTGCCGTTTCGTCGTTCCTTTGGTATATTTTAATTCAACATTAACAAAAGATAATCACGGAGTTTCCCAAATATGGTAGACATGCAGACGAAATGTGACATAGATAAAACTAAGAATATTTTTAGCATAATTTTAGGCTTAAAAACAAATGAAAGAGGTATGTATAACCGAATACACATTGTTACACCTGTATAATCTAGTTTATTTTCCGGTTATTTTTTTACAATTACTTAGGAGACTTAATCAGGGAAATTTCAAATCGCTTTAAGTGAACAAAACCACATTGAAAGATAACGAGATGCATGACATCGGCTAAATTAATAATGACAAAGCTTCTAAACTTCCCTTTCGAAACTGTTTCCTTTAATACTCCAAAATTCGTCAGTCAAAAAGCGCAACGCAAAACGGGATACCATCAAACGGGGATTACTCCGTGCTCCCCTAATTCTTGGCGTTGATATTCCGATCGGCAACCCTCGCAGGCTAATAAATAATGAATCAAAATGCAAAACGGCATGGAAGAGTTCACCCGGGCGTCCGTGGAACAGGTGCAGCCCAGGAACCGGTTTAGAAAAGCGCTGCTCATAAAATAACACGAATTGAAGTTTGATGCCATGAATAAATTAGTGTTGTCGAACATCCGTCCGGAACGAGGGAACTTTTGTGATATCTGTCAGTGGTCGAACGGCAGAATTCGGGCGCGTAAATATTATTACTGTTTTATTGAAGTTTTAAACGAACACTTCGGGTATCCAAAGCTCTGATGGGATCGGGCGGCGAAGCCAAATTGCACTGCACGAGCGAAAAGCTGAACCGGGTATGGAGCCGAATGAAAATGTTAACTTAGTGCATTTAGCTCGTTTGATTAACATTCTATTCTACACTTCCGTCACGATCCCAAGAATAAATATAGAAGGTTATAACATGCAAGGCTAGTAATGAAATAATGGATATTTCAATAACACAAAGTTAAAATAACATATTTTAGTTATTAAACTATAGCAGCATTACTTTTAGAGCTCTTATCAAAGCTCCAGTTTTAATTTGAGATGCCCGTTCTGTCTGCATTTTGGATGATTTTCTTTGCATGTTAAAGTTAGTATTTCCAGATTCTAAATTACAACGTCTGACAGCGACTGCAATACGCCTATTTCGTATATTCCGCTTTGGTAGTTCAAAGCCGTAGATTTTAGCTCGCAACATTATTTAGTTTCTAGTTGGCCTAAGTACCTAAATCATAAATTATGGGTCTATTGAGTAGAGTTGCCACGAATAGTGATTTGGCCGAATACCGAATATTCGGCCACGCTGCCGGCCGAAGCGCCGAATATTCGGCCGCCGAACATTCGGCACAAAGCACATGCTTGCCGAGCGTGTAAAGGATAATACAACAAGTCGCGAATAAATAGTGAAATAAACGGATCTACTCACGTTTTTTATATCGAGATTAGCTCGACATGTTTCGGGCCAATCCGTGACCCATCATGTGGAGCTACGCGCCACGGCAGCGGATATAGTGCACGTCTACAATGTAGACGTAGGTCTACATTGACAAATTATCAATTATATAAAAAACGGAAAAGAAAAAAAACGCGAGACTAAATCACGTATGAGTATGATTTAATTTACCTCGTCGTTTCCGTCACGTTTCTGCGACCGTGGTCACGAGTAGACAAGCAGTGGTCGCTGTAGTTCCGCCGAAAAGTCGAGGTAAATTAAATCATATTCATGCGTGAATGAGTCCCACGTTATAAATGAGAGTGATAATCATGAAAAGATTAAAACATATACATGGAAATAGCTAAGTAAAAAAAAAGTAAGTTAAATTAACCACGCAGCGACAATATTTATGACACAGAGTCAGCAAAACAAATCATTTCTGCGATATGAATGGACTTTATAGAACGATATTGTACAATATTAGTCAGCGTAAAATGTGTCACTCATTGGTCATAACAATAACAAGTATCACGCATGCAATGTATATTGTATACTAATAAGAGTATTGTTTATAAAAGAACATCTGGCAGTTAAGTAGTTAAGTCACGACTGATCCATAGGCTAATGAAGAATCAGAATAAATGAATAAAAATATAAATATGTATGAACCCAACGATACAGAAGTACTACGTGCAGTCAGCACCAAAGATGTCGACACGGTCAATGGGACAAAAATATGTAGTACCCACTGAATATAGACCATTAAGGTGCATCTAGCACTTTCATAATGTTGATACCTTCATTGCTAATGCCAACAGTTCTTAATCAATCATGCCTATGTACCCAAATGAGGTAAGCAGGGCAGAAGAAACGCATCCTACAAAACCATGACTACTAACGCTTCGCAGCTACTTTCAGCACAATTGCAGGTTTAAATACATATAGAAGAGGTATAATAGTGACCTACTTCCTTAGGCTCAATTCACACCAGAAGAGCAGCGCAGCGCGGCGTAGCGGAGCGCAGTTTCAGTGTCATGAGAATTTCAACTTTATTGTCATAACAATAAGACTTATTATCGCTTGAGAAACTCTAACGATGCGCGCGGATGCCCTCGGATCCGCGGGAATTCCAGCTCATTCCATAAACAAAGCCGTGCGACTGCGCGAGCTGTCGCGGGAATGCCCGAGGATGCTCGAGTAGTCGCGACGGCCGCTGTCAATACATATGTCAATATGTCAATAATTATGTAAATTCCAGCGACTTCCTACGCATTCCAGCGGCTTCTCGAGCAGTCGCAGGAATCCTCGCGCATTCTCCACGGAGCGGGTCGCTGCGCTACACCGCGCTGCGCAGCTCTTCTGGTGTGAATTGAGCCTTAGACGCCTCTTACGACATCCACGGGTGAATTGAGAAGTGTTATTCTAATCAGACACCACACAGGAAAATGCTCATAATCTTGTAACATGAACCGTAGAAAGCAACATATTTGGGTTCATTATTGGCAACTTTATGGATACTTTTGCATAAAAAGATCGCACTTTAAACTAAACTATTTTTGTTGCGGTTTGATAAACTAAACTATTATTGAAACAAACGTAAACATTAATACGCAAATTAATATAAAAAGCATTTCTGGGTTATCACTAATATTCTACGAGTAGTTTTAATTAATTACCTACATCAGTGTTTGCCCGCGTTCCTTGTGTCACGAAGATAGGCGGCGCAAAGGTCAAGAGATAGTGTATACTTATAAACATAAAGAGTAAGTATAAATAGGAAACAATACATGTCATACATTAAAAATTACTCTCATATCTTTAGAACAAGAAGTTTTAAGAGAGCAAAAAATTATGATAGTGAAAGGAATCATACATCATGCTTGTAGTCCAATGGAGTAGACAGCAGACGAAATCCTATAGACAAAACAACGTCCACTTCACGCTTCGTTGCCATTTCTTCCGTAGATGTCATAAGAGGCGACTAAGGAAATAGGTCAGGTAAATTTTAGGCGACATGCTAGCAACCTGTCAATATTATACCTCTGTTATCTAACTCGCTGGCTTAGCTTAGCTAAGCGCGCTATACCAGAGCACTCAAAGCCAAAAATATGCTAGAAGTGGTCACAAAACCGATAGGTATAGTCATAGTTTTGTCTATGTTTACTAGCGTTTCGTGTGCTCTGATGCGATGTAGGGACGTTATGGATATGAAATTTCGGATATGGATATAGGATTGATTATTATACCGGATACGGATACGGATAAGGATCTGAAATTATTTCGGATTATCCGATAGTTTCGGATAATTTCGGTTACGGATATTACATTCTTATGGAACTTCAAATGTGAAATATAAAAAAGTAACAAAATTATTTTATTTGTAAGTTTTTGGCAGGAATCTCAATCAGTCTGTGAGTAATTATTACAGCCAAATGTCGGCTTATGTGTCGGCAGGTCGGCTCCGCTCCTATCCGATATTATTCGAAACTTTTACTTCGGATTCGGTTACGGTTACGGATATACTTTTATATCGGATATCCGATAGTTTCGGTTACGGTTACGGAGCTCCCTAACATCCCTGATGCGATGTGCCTATGTAAGTGATGAATGAATTAAAAATAGACCAAAGGAGCTAACCTATGATCAACGATCTAAACATCAGAACGTGTTAAACGCATCGACGGGGATGACCCAAACCCTGAAAAGCTGACAGCACCCACACCTCTAAACAAGCACAACAGAATACACAAATCTATGCCTATCTAACCGGAGCAGGCGTAACGCGCTTAAACCAGTTTATACTGTCTAATTAGAGTTAACAAACCTCGACTGTTTGCACACATCTCTCGGTTAGACTCTGTGTACCCCTCACAGAGTCCCGAATCGCCTGGCAATGGGTAATGAGGTCTAATGGGCGGGCTTAGGCCCCAGATATTCGACACTTCGTGTTAAACGCCGTCGAAAATAATGCAAGCGTGTATGGTAATTGTACGTGTGACTCCGGTTATTGTTTTGTCAAATACCCCGGTACATTCAGTTCATTGCGTAGCGGATGAAATTGGAAACATTCGAGTATCATTTACGTAGGTGAAATCATTTGTAATCAACTCAAACCTCATCCAAATAATATGGAGATTTTCTAATTTAATCTTACTTCCTTGGATAAGATGCATTTTCGACGACAGGTCTCTTTTGTTCCAATAATTACAATAATTTTAAACAAAAAAAAACCGACTTCAAATTAGCTATATCCTGAAAGGAAACTTCTGTTTATGTACATATTTACTAAA
>BHDV01071030.1:62790-89642 GCA_005406045.1 Adoxophyes honmai | reverse complement strand
TTTGTGCGCTCTGCCTACCCCATTTAAGAATACAGGCGTGATTGTATGTAGGTATGTAAGTATGTACAAATGTAAGTTCGGACTAGAATTCTCGAATGCCCATACATTTTTTTTTTAAGGATAATTCAAAAACTACTAGTTAGATTTTGATGAAATTAAAATGGGATTAATGGGAAGCCATTTGCTATCGAACACAAAAAGAACCATCGAAATCGGTCCACCCGTTTAGAAGTTCTGAGGTAACATACATTAAATAAAAAAAAATAAAAAATAAGCCGAATTGAATACCTCCTTTTTTGAAGTCGGTTAAAAAATGAAATGACATTTGTCAGTAATTTTTAATTTGGTATCACATCAATGCACTTTAAAATAAAACATTTGCTTTGAGACTGAGCTGATTTTTTTTTATGAATTTAAATGTAGTACTTTGGATTTTTGGTGACTACAAAAAAATATATAAAAGTAACCACCTGGCATGTAACGTGTAGGGCTGAATACATAAAAAATACCCCTTCTATCTACCAATTTACTTTGGCACACGCTGAGCGAAATACCCCGTATAAGTATAATGTTTCCCAAAATAGGTGGTCGTATATTACTCATAGTTGGATTTTAAAATGCCAGTCCTCGTCCCACTTCGTATGAAGCCAAGTTCACATCTCACGCTTCATCCTCAGCATCGGAATGCATGTTTCCAATGAATACATTACCAGGTAGCAATAAAGCCAGTAATACTAAGAGTTACGTATTCAGCGGCCGCCGGACCCGGTTACCGATATACTTTATGAATAAACTAGTATTGCAGTCGGGAGATCGTATACTCGGATCATATTAAAATTAAAATAAAGTAAAAAAACTTTGTAAGGTTTCATATTCATTGATTAGGCTAAAATAAAACCGTGGCGCACGTCAAAATGTCTGCAATCGTCGATTAGAATGTTCGTTTTATAGTGTCACGAGACGACTCTCGATGATCGACGATTGTGTCGCCGCGCGTCGCAGTTGTACCGTCATGTATGTATAGCTACGAAATGTGTGCACTAGTACCAAAGTCAACACAACCACAATTACTCACAACACAGCTACAATTGACATAATCACATAAAAGCTCTAACGTTTCACCAATTAATTCCAGCAATTTCATAATAACCCATCGTAATACGATAGTAGCCATTATCTACTTAACTAAAGGTCGTTGATACTATACTCGTAATTTAGGATACAAAGCTGCAACTTTGCCTGTGTAAAAAATTGGGAAACCAACAATGTTTTCATTTCGAATTACTATACTTCGCTTTCACATTAAAAACTGCATCGAATATCGGTTCATTCGTTCGAAGGTTGGTTCGGTAGGTTGGAAGTTATTTATGCGCGATTAAAGAAACTGCGCTATCGTGATTTAAAACAATTTGACAGCTGAGGACGTAGATGACGTTTTCAGAAGAAGTTCTTCTACTCGACGATAGGTGCCACCTATCATTGAGCTAGCCTACCTAGGCGTAGGGGTAGCTACGTCTCTACTCTGTCCATGTCAATGTATAAAAAAACATAATATTGCGACGCAAATGAAATTAAGGTGTTAAGTACCCGTACATGTAACTTACTGAATACTTGACTGTGTAGTAAAATGTTATGTCCATGTTGGCAGCGGCCACAGATAGCGAATCAGATTTCACTCAGGTAGGTGAAGCGAATTTGTACTAGCACTCACAGGAACCGGTTTGTCCGCAATAGGAACGGCCCTATGGGCAGAATGGCGACTTTCCTTTGCCTTAGCTTATAACTTATAACCCAACTTGTATTTAGTTAGCTTTAAAACTTGAACACAAATTTATTTCACTTCTAGATTGTTTGGAAAAAAACACTTTGGGCAACACGACGAGAATGAAACACAAGAAAAAACTGGACTATGTATAACAGCTTCAATTCATGCTTATTAATAAATATGTTACGTGCTTATATAAAATAAATTGTAACATCGCGTAATATTTATGCTTTTCGAAAAAAATATTACCTACTTGTTAATGAAATCAGCATTCAAATTCTTTCAGTATTTAGATTTATCGCATTCATTCAGACGGATAGACAATCAGACAAATATATATTTGTGTTGCAATGACAAATTAATAATGAAACCCGTTAATTCGACAAACGAAACGCTAAAAGAAACCACGTATTCGATTCAAAAGCTATTCGAGATAGTCTTAAATCTTTCAAAAGTTGAATATTTGCTGTATTGTAACCGCGCTGTGTTACGTATGCAGGGTGCGTCGAGCGATGTCGGCGGGATGCATACAGCACGTGTTGAATTACCTCGCCTGACAGATATACTGGCGCTGTTCGGGACAACGTTAAAACTACTTGGTTTAAAGCTACTTTTAAAATGTCAGTTTTGAGTTTGTTTCATTAGACTTTACGAACCTTTTATTTTACTGTTTTTATTTTTTTATTAACTGGTAACTATACCTACTCATGCAGCAAAATTAGCCACCCACCGCGTTATTTATTCACTTTTGCGTATAATAAAGGCTTTAACTGGGATAATTATGCCTCTGAGTGTATTCAAGCTACACTGCAAGGCACTGTAGGCATAACAATATGAATCCGAAGGTGAACTTGTTGAATGTTGAAGATAATAACAATTCTAAGTAAATTGCACATTTGAATTCCTTTAAACATATACTCTGTTTATTTTGGGTTGAGAATTTTAACTGTCAAATCCTTACACATTTTTGAATAATCCCAAGATATCGGCGCAAATTATGATGATGTTTGAATTAAGAACATTATAACAAACAATGTTAAGTGTATTTGCATAAATCATTACCAGTTTTACTAATGAATTCCAGAGATAATTTCAAATTGTGTCCGTTGAAATTCTCAACCCAAAAAAAACGGAGTATAGAGCTACTGTGAGACCCAATCATAGTCAAGTAAAACGGATACGATCACGTTTTTGTATCGAAGTTAGCGTTACTAGAACTACATCAAATTACACATGTTAGTTAAGCACTTTTTTTAATGAAGATTCAACACGCAGTCCTAAAATGCTCAACGAGCAATATGTATATTCCTCAGTTTTCACGAATCACCTACGGCCATGGCCTCTAATTAACAGCTTTTAAGCTACCGTCACGAATAATCTTGTATCTAACGCCTCAAGATAGCTCAATGTGTGTGTGGTGATTCAAGTTCTTCATAACTTTCGATTGTAATCGATATACAGTTAAAACAACTTACGCTCAGAGTGCATTGGCAACCGAAAAGAAATTGTAAGGCGAGCGTCAACTCCGCTAGGTCACAATTCGAATGCAAACACGTCACATATCGAGTTACTGCAGCTCGAAACGCGATATTCACCGATCAAAACCAATCGAGCAATCGAATCCTACCTAATCGAGCCGGCTATCGATTCAAGTGGCGCAAAGAACTCGAAGCCAGCTAATTTCCTTGGTTCCATATTTGAATTTTCCTTCCCTATGTTGAAATTGGAATGTTTTCATTCTTAATTCTTTTGAACTCTGGCAAGTCGTGTTGATTTTAGAGGAGAATTTTCAGCCAGCAACCGAGTCGAGTTGACAACGGTAATTTTTAGTTCAAATATTATTCTAAAAGCGACGTTCTAGACGCGTTGCCAGTATGGACCATTTTGTTTTTGGAAATGGTAGAAATTTTGATATTTTCATAGTAGTTTCTTCAGAAGAATAGGTATATGTAGTTTAATAAACTTGATCAAATTTCAGTAGATGCTTAAACATTGTGATAGTAACTAATTGATTCTGAAGTGAAAATAACGCTCTGTGAAACTATGATGACTATGACTAAACAAAAAAATACTAACATACGAATAAATGTACAATTTTAATGTAAACAAATACATTTTTTATTTATAAATTACCACATGCCAATAATAGCGTACCAGTTTCTCTTATCTGTTGCGGTCGCATCAGTTAAAATTCAGGTCCAAACCACAGCTCGAGTTCAACGACCATTGTTAACAAGCACAAACAATTGCAACCGCGAATACACTCATTAATTTAACCTGAAAACTGCGATAATTAAGAAACAAGAACTTAATTACAGGCAATAATAATTAACGAGTATGAAAACAGGGGTTTAATTATATAACCCTCTTTGATGTGTTGGCGTTGAGACTTCGTTTCACAGGTCTGCTTCAGAGTTTCATCGGAACCTTTAATAAGTAAGAATAAGAGTCGAACTCTTCTTAGACTCTTCTGAGACTC
Source organism: Adoxophyes honmai (assembly GCA_005406045.1). Lineage (NCBI taxonomy): Eukaryota > Metazoa > Arthropoda > Insecta > Lepidoptera > Tortricidae > Adoxophyes > Adoxophyes honmai. The sequence goes on along the minus strand of BHDV01071030.1, from coordinate 85,398 downwards.
TTCTAAGACTCTTCTCACCATACGAGTATTATATTTCAACATACTTTACTGTAACCTCTCTTTTGTCGGTCTCAAAAAGCCTCCTCTCTATAGTTCAAAGGTACCGTTAAGTCTTCACTTACAACGGGGAAAGGTAGGTATGTAGGATAAAATACTCAATGGAATTTAAGGACATTAAAAAATATTTAACAAATTTTATATACCGTTTTCAATTGGAACTAGGTTATCGTAAGTAGTCTGATCGCTGTTGTACAGTCAAAGAAAAGTATCGACACACACAATGTACTATCGCGAACAGGGATTGTTGAGCCACTTACCTATGTTTGTAACTTGGTCGTGTAATACTAATCCAATAGATAACATCTGTCAGTCACATCAGTCATTGATTCACCGGTCGACAAAAAAAAATTTTTTTTTCAGCATGGGTTTTACTTAGTATATTCTGATTATATATATTATGAACAAATATAGAAAAAAAAGTAATAACAAATCCAAAATATTTGTTTTTTTTTAACTTAGAGAGATTTCAATTTTTTTCTTTTCGTACTTAATAAATGTCAGTCTTTGCGCTCTAACGGTTGCAAAAACAAAAAGAAGAGGGCGTGTAGTAGTGTCGCTCGTTGTGTACGACAGTACGTGTCCGAATATTACAGAGAAATAACGTGTTTCATATCTTAATTAGCTTTATTGACTTGCGCAAAATGGCTTTTGTGCACTCTCAGATGCGAAAATTAATGTGGAATCTTTGTAGGCTCTCAAATATTTTTATTCTCAAAAATTATGTCTTGTGATATTTTTAAGAGTTGCTTAGCAAAGAAGAGAATAAATCCTGGAATAATTTTAAGGCAGTTCATGGTTTCTTTAGAGACGAAAATTATGACGAGGTGATCAATGTCATGAACATGAATTTTTCCAACATCGGATGTACAATGTGTCTAAATATGCGTATTATGGTATTTTCTCGTTTGGATAAATTTAAAAATAATATCAGAGTTTATTCGGAAGAACAAGGGGAACGTTTCCATCAAGATATAATGGAATTTGAGATACGTTACAAAGGCCAGTATATGAGTACTTGTGGAAAAGACTCCAATAGAGAGATTTCTCTCCAGGCAGATGTTATACCTAGGGACCAAAGTCCACAAAGAGAAAATTGGAAGTTGTATTTATGCTATATATTTTCTAAACTTCGTTAGCGCGATGTAGAACACTTTGACAGTTGATGGAGTTTGTGAAAGAAGTCCTACTACTTGACAATAGGTGGCGCTAGGGTCACTACATACTGAAAGCATGAAAGGAGACTATATTCGAGGGTTAATATGAGAAAATTCTACTGAACATGATAGGAATAGGAAAAATATTAACTTTTAATTGTTTTTAACTCTATTTTAAAACTTTTTTTCTAAGAAAGAAATCATAATTTGATGTTCGGTATCATTTAATAAATGATCTCTATGTATTTTTCAAGTATTTTCACTGTTTTTTTTTTACCATTTGTACCCCTAAAAGCAAATACAGAACATTTTTTTGTTATTATTCTTATTTCTAAGTACCAAAGTAATAAAAATAAATGATCTATAACCCGTGCTCAAAATTGTTGTTGACTGATGTTACACGTCTAAATTGCGAACAGTGGCAAGTGACTCAACAATCCCTGTTCGTGACTGTACCTAGATCAATATAAGGTCGTGTGTATATTTTGGCACTTTTTCCGCGCCGGTATATTTTCATATCTAATAAAATATCTCTAGCATAGGGGCCCCAGCAAGATGGTTTCATCATTTTGTATTTAATGTAAAATGTAAAAGTTAATTTACATCACGACAAGAACAGCTCTTTGCCACTTGCTCAGAACCACTTAAGAATGCAATGGGTTTCGTCTGCAAAAGTTTACACAAAAAACTAAAATACGAGCTAAAGAAATAGGGTAGAGACATAAATTTGTCGTCTTGATGTCATAATGGTGTGTTCTTTAATATTTTGAAAAAATAACGGTTAAGGGTGAAACGAAATTAACCTGCGAGGGTCACATTTAAATCTATCAACAGTGTTGGCAATCTAGTAACGATCTACAAATGACTGAGCTCGATGTCACGCCTTTTAAACAAATTTGTTCAAGAATGTTATGAAAATTAAATGGGGGTATGTATCACTTTATGAAAAGTTTACTTTTTATTTCGTTCATTTTCTGGCTTTATACTGTCGCGCAGCAATTACGAAACAGTTCAGTTTCAGTCTATGTTTTTTTTGTTAATAATTCTTAAAAAAAAAAACAAATATTAAGACTGAAAAAAAAAGCTTTAACTAAAGTCGCGGTCAACAGAAAGTAAGCAGGTATATTACACAAAATTCATGTTAATGAAGTCAACGTAAAAATAACCGTGGGTCGGTTTGCGCCCAGACAAAGCATCGACAAGCAAGATAAGGGCGCACCCCAAATTACCGAAACACCTCCAGCAAAAAAATGTAACCATTGAAGGAACTAGAAAGGTACTCAGTACTAGAGTTGCCACGAATAGTGATTTGGCCGAATACCGAATACCGAATATTCGGCCACGCTGTCGGCCGAAGCGCCGAATATTCGGCCGCCGAACATTCGGCACAAAGTACATGCTTGCCGAGCGTGTAAAGGATAATACAACAAGTCGCGAATAGTGAAATAAACGGATCTACTCACGTTTTTCATATCAAGATTAGCTCGACATGTTTCGGGCCAATCCGTGACCCATCATGTGGAGCTACGCGCCACGGCAGCTGATAGAGTGCACGTCTACAACGTCTACGTCTACGTTGACAAATAATAAATTAAATAAGCAAACAAAAAAAACTCAAGCCTCTGGAGTAGCGTGTATAGTGAGAGGTTGGTTTCTTTACCTGGTATATTTTACGATGGATGAAAAGCGTAATCGATTGCTACCATCAAATGCTAAAAAGCTTGTTATTATCCATTTCAACTTACCACTGATAAATTTAATTTATTAAATTAAAGTATTGTAGGTACTCGTAATTTGATAATAAATACAAATATCATGTAATGTGGTGTGTTTTTGTCTATTAATAGGTATTCGGTATTCGGCCGAATAGTACGTATTATTCGGCCGAATACCGAATAGCAAGAAAAGTGGCCGAATAGGCCGAATACCGAATAGTGGCCGAATATTCGTGGCATTCCTACTCAGTACCACATAAATTTCTATAAAATGTGCCACGGGCGGCGATAAGGGCTCAAACTCTAGGAAAACTTGCACGATTTTTGTCAGACGTCGAAGTTAACTGATGTAGGTCAGCCTAGTTTGCTTCGAAATCACTTACACCGTAAACTAAGTTGAAAGATACGGATTATCGGGGCGTTATCTTAGGACGGGAAGCATTGGGGCCGAAGAGGTTTTTTTAATCTGTGCCCTTTGACCTTAACTAAATCTGGCACATGACCTAGTTCTTACGGAATTTTGAAGTTAGTTACCTTTTCTGACTTCGTCCTTAATTTTTATTTTATTGAAATGCTCTCGGTAAGCAATTAGTTTTTATTTTATCCAAATATACTCAGTAAGCAACAAACATATTGCAGTAGAATAATTTAAAAATAAGTAATTATCCTTAGCATTTGAAATTGAATAGTATAGGCGTATATAACGCAATTTAAGTTAAAATGATACCATTTTCTCTAACTTAAAACCCTAATTTATTAAGTAACTCAAAATATAAAATTGGCTACCTCCTTTGGGAATGTGATGCATATGTTGTGATACGCACATTTAAAATTAACAGTGTGGAAATATCACTAAACTATTAACTGTAAAATAATCAACCGGCTTCTAATTCCGATTAAACAAGCCCCGACTCGGTCTAAATTTGTCTCGATGTCCAAAAAATTCACTCGGATCTCAACAAGCACCATTTGACCTTGCAACCTTTCTATAAACTATATTACCATTGTCCTTTCAAATTAACCTTACATTTTCCAGTAATCGACACACCCCGTCCCTACAGGCGTGTGAGGCGGGGTAATTGTTCGCAAAACGCCGAGGCAAATTATAACAGGCAAGAAGTATGGCCGTGCCGCACGGCGGAATTATTTCTATACAAATCGTGGAGCACTTTGGTACACGGAGCTAGGGAAAAGGCTCTGGAAAGGCCACATACTTCTGTAAAGGAGAAACTGTTTTCTGTATGCAAATATTGCAAATGGACGTATTGGGAGAGCTATGTGTCTTGTAGGCTTAGCACAGCAAGACGCGTGAGAGTCGTCTCGAAGCGAGCGGGATAGATTACCTGTCACTTACTGACGTTTTTAGTTAGACAGTGACAGGTATAGTCTATCTCGATTAAAAAAATCCACAATACATTTGAAATAGTTCGCACTTTAATCCAATCGTTTACCGATGTACCTATACATGTTACTTGGCCACTAAACATTAATAAATTTCGTAGTAGCTGACATCATGATTTTAAATGTGAAATGTAACATAATCCCTCTATTTTAGTTAAAATAGGGGCTTAAATCTGAACCGCCATTTTAAATCAGCTCCGTTTTGTTTTTGTACGAAGCTAGTTAAGTTGTCAACCGCATGTGTTTCTAAAGGTTTATTTTAAATGCAATTTATTGCCCCAAAGTGTTGACGCAATTGGAAGAATGTGACTTTTCGGCGATAAATTAAGTGCGGCTGTCGAAGAACAATGCCAAGTTTGTAGTTGATCGTGTTTTGTTTTAGTTTAATTTACGCTCGAATTTCAAATACCGACCGCGCGGTATTCGAACTAACTTTTTTAAATTATTTCTAGCCAGGGTTTTAGAGCTTTTGATCCAACCAACCTACTGTTTTTAATTAGTGTTGCCACATCCAGTTTGTTTGCGGTTATAATTTCGTTCCACGGGCCAGTAGCATTTGTTACCCGTACACTACATATTGTACGCGGTTGAATAATAGTCCACAACACACTTGGGGATGGATTTCATTATGCGTTGTGCTGGCAGCGACGATTTCTTTCACGTTTTTTCGTCGTATTTGATTCGTAAATGATTTTTGCTTTCGTAAAGCTGTTTGCATTATGCTTTTGGGATTTTTGTCGTGAATGTTTATTTAAGTGATTTAGATTAAGGATTTTTTGATAATACGTATTTTCCTTTTGAATGTTAAATGTTTAATTCTATTACAGAACAAAGAAATGCTACATAAGGACAACACTTTGTAGATTGTTGTATTTTTAATGTCTCCGTTGGAGACTTTCATTCAAGTTTTTATAATTTCATGTCAAAAAAGTTCTTATTTCAAATAACAACAAATGTATTCCTAAAACAAATCGAATTTTAAACAAGCGTAGACTGAACTGGTTAAGAAGTCCATGCCCAAAGGATATAAGCACAGCGCAACAAAAAAAAAAAAAGCACACAAACAACAATCACACGCTCGTTTAGTTGAACGAAAGCAAAACGTCTCGACACTCGTCGAACAAACAATAATCAATAGCTTCCACTAAACTAAACACTGTTATCAGCCGAACAACATAAATTACCTGTGAACGTTCCCGCGGGATGAAACAGCACAAACTGACTTACCACAGAGCAAAACAGATAGTGTAAATTCAATACCTACCAAAACCGCCAGTTTTTGCACATTTTAAATAGACAATAATTAATTAAATAATTTTACTTCCGAATTTAATTTCTAAGTTAATGCACAAAGTGCAAGTTAGAAAAAAATGAGTTATCTAAGCGTGAGTGTGCTTGCTGCTAATCGGGAAAATGGCGGATGGACAGGACACCCTGTCAAGAGAATTAAAACAGATGCAGATGGCATCTTCACTGCCTATCCTTCTACCACAAAAGGTCGCGGTTATAATTAACAATACAAAGTTAATGTTGTGAAATGTTCGTACCATCACGACACCGTCCCGCACGGCTTTCATTGTCAGTGCCTTTGGAGCTTAAGAGGATAGATATTCTAAGATAGATAAGATAGATAAGATAGATAGATAGATAGATAGATATTGTAAATAAAAAAAAATAATAATTAGAAAATCGATAAAAGCAAATTATAGGGGCATAGCCACAACAATTACAAATTTAATGAAAAAAAAATTTTTTTTTAATCATTATTCACGGAGAAAACAGGGGACTACGTTTGTATGGAGAAGTGGCGCGACTCCTATCCTCTTAAACAATTGTATGTATCAACAATTTTCTTTACGGTCTAAGTACTCGTAGGGAACGGTCGGCCAAGAAAGTGGTCTACCACTTTTGACAAAAGTTTCTGTGAGATCAAATTATCACTAAGCAATGGGAAATCGACCTTGTTTCATGAGGTTCAAATGAACTTCGATCTTATGGGGGCAGACCAATTTCTTGGCTGACACAAGCAGTGACAAAGCAGTGGCTGAGCTGTTCTTATCTGCCGCCGTGTGCAAGTCACGACCACGGCCACATTACTCATTGGTACGTGCCCCGATGTCATGTTTTCGTGAGGGGTCCACTTGCATTAGAAAGGTTATTAGTTACACAAACCGGCGTTTAGACTCGGGTTAATGCGTTGTGGTCGGCTGAGGAACGGGTCGGGCGGGTTTGCAAATTTATTATTTTTTAAAAAGCGAATTTGGTCAGGTTCAAGCGATCAACACCCGGTTTACAATGCTTGTTTTGTCACAGATTTAACTAAGATAAGAGTAAAGGATAGAGACAGGAGATACTGTCACTATTCTGCCTCTTCTATCTTTGCAAACCTAAAACTATGCTAGAATTGGTTGCGAAGCGTGACATAGTCATAGGTTTGCAAAAATGTACCTAAGAGATAGAATAGTGACAAGATGCTAGTCTGACACCTAAAGCATGCTTAAACTTAAAAGTCACACTTACGAAATCCACGGAAGAAATGGAGAGGTGTTATTCTAAACCATACGGTCTTCGTTAATATTTACTGTAAAACGTTCTACGGAATATGGAAAAAGTACCTTCACCGTGGCGTATTTTAAAAAGGAGTTTTTATTCTGTCTAAAGATTTAATGTCAATGAAACTAAAGTGTAAAAACGGGCTTAAAATAAACGTAGTCATTAATATAGTTCATAAAATATTTGTTTAAAAAGCTCCATGAAAGTGGTCTACAGAGCATTTGGAAACCTTTTAAGCCGATACGATCAAAGCAACTACATAATTGTAACGTTAAAGTTTGGCATTACGCCACTCTTTACTTTTACGGCACGGCGCTGACATGAGCTATTACTTCGATATTCAAGTTTATACAAAACTAACTGTGGAATCACGGATGGGACGTCATCTTTTTAGTACTCATTAAATTTTTGTCCTTTTAAACTTCAGCACTACTACTAACTTCATACTTAAAATGATGCTAAAGGTAGCTACGAAAGGTTTTGTTTACTTTTCCTAATCCTCTAAGGAAAATAGGCGTGATGAGTATATTTAGTTCGTAAAAAAAACAAAAAAAAAAATCTAAAAAATATTGAAACTAATAACAATCACGTCTCCGACTAATAAATGCAGTACTGACTTAGGCACAAGGACCAAAAGCGTTAGTTAGACTCCAACACTAGATTTCACCATTAACTTAACGAAAAGAGAAGAAAAAACATACATAGTTACTGTGCCCTCAGAAGTTATTTTAGTAAGATATTCTCCTTCAAAAAGATGGCAGTGTTTTAAAATCCCGCACCAAATATGGTCTCCGCAGTTCTCCTGCTCTTTCTCAAAAAAGGCGCACATTTACTCTTCCACTAAAAAGAGAATAAGTTTCGAAAACAGTTTGGAAACTGTCGTAAGTACTGGATAAACAAGCCTAAGCTCTCAGCCTGTCCGGGTCAGCTACTTTCGACAAAGTGTTACGATTAGCCATCAGGGTTGTCAACTTGCCCTTAACAAAGTCCCCAAGTTCCAACTTCTCACGAAGAATAAAAAGAACAGGGACAAAATAAGAACTGAACTAAAAATACAAATACTCCATGAACAACGAGAAACATTTTAGTTAAGATTATAGGGGGTCATGTTTAAGAACTTTGCGTCAAAAATGTGACAGACGTGAAGACAATGGCGCTCTCGTTTAGTTTATATTTTTCGCTGTTTATGGAGATTTTTGTTTATTAATAAGATAAGTTTCCCAAAGTATCCATAGAAACAGACAAAAATCACACGTCCCGTCTTCAATTTTCATTACAAAGCTCATCTTGCTCAACAACTTTTGAAATTGATCCCTACGTAGCTTTGGTATAACTTACTTCAAACAATAAGAATTGAGTTAGGAGCTAAAAATAGGAATGTTTGTCAAACATCTCTACTGTTACTCCTAAAAAAAATATAATGTTTAAATACAAGAAATAAGTATTCAGATGTTTATTTTTAACACTATTTTTAAAGCAATGTCCTTTGCAATGGGCATTGGGCAACCCTATTCGTTATAAAGCTTATGAACCAAGCGTTAGGATTTGGGGGGACGAGTCCGGCATTATACCAGAATTAGAGGGACAATGAAAATATTTAAATGTGTTTAGGTTATTTGTAAGATAGGCTTGCGAGCTCCAGCTTACATTACGAATATCCTGCCTCGTTAAAACCCAGTGTCTTTAAGCTTTCATATAAATTAAAAAAATAGGTCGTTTGTTGATTTCATTTTTTGTTCATGAATCCAGGCCTGGGTATAGTTTTCAGAAAATAATGATCCCCTCCTTTTTCAACAGCGATACTTTGATAAAAATCTAGGGATTACTTAGATAAATTCGGAACTTAGGGATCAATAAAATAAATAAATAAATCACTGGACAATTTTTACACCAATCACCTAGTCCCAAAGTAGGCAATTTAATGCCTGTGTTATGGGTACTAGACAACAGATAAACTTACTTATATACAGATAAACATCCAAGACTCGAAAGCAAACATTCGTATTCATCATACAAACATCTGCCCCGACCGGGGATCGAACCCGGGACCTTAAGCTTCACAGTCAGGTTCTCTAACAGCTGGGCTATCCGGCTAGGCTTGCGAGCTCCAGCTTACATTACGAATATCCTGCCTCGTTAAAACCCAGTGTCTTTAAGCTTTCATTTAAAAAATAAGGGGTTTTTTTTTTGATGACGAATTCAAGCCTGGGTGGGTTGTATATAAGTTAAAGAAACTGATGATTCCCTCAGTTTATTTGAAGTCGACTTTGATTGCTTTCTTCCTTTTTCCACATACTTTGAAACGTAATTTTAGTTGCTGAGGAGTAGTTTGATAAAAACCTTATATGTAGTTAACTGCTCTTTATTTAATGAGAGTTAAAAGTCAGTAGGTACACGAGCCACATTCTCATAAAAATGTACGTGACAATCGCGTATGACAACTGAAAGAGGATAAAATGCAAGTGGAAGTTTGAAGACGCGCGCTGTAACGACTGTACATTATTGAATTTTCAGGTTTTTTTTTAGCCTAATAATATATCCGACTGCTTGGCAAAGGCCCTACCCTTTCTTTTGCCACCCTTCTCTATCTCAAATAGTTTCATAGGGAGTTTCAGATTGTTTATTATATATATTTATTTTCTAAAGCTTTATTGTTTACTTAATTGACTATCCAATCCCACATGTACATATTGTCCATGCAGAGATAGATAGTGCCACGCTCTCGCATGCGAAGATGCAAAACTCATAATAGGGTTTTTGAACATTTTTGAAATATACTTTTAATAAATTCTTCATTATGTAATAAACACGATATATTAGTATTTCCGGATTCTTGTCTGTATTAACAAAGAAAATAAATATTAAAGTTCAAATTCTCAAACTCACGCCAAAAACGCTGTTTGACGTCACATGCAAGTAAACAAAGGCACCACACAAAGAAGCTGTCAAAATTGTCATATCAAATTATCAATGCCCACTTTGACCACAGATACCTTTCATGGTATGTGACGTCATCAATCAATCGCAAGCGTTTCGGTCACAGATACATTATTAACGAATATTAGAAACTAATAGAACAAAATACTCTAAAAATGCATAATATTTTGAACAAAAGAAAGTGAAATATGTTTAATTTTCCTATAATCTGTTAGGATGGCCGCAAATTATTGTTTATTTTTACTGTTGTCGAAGACCCTATTACGAGTATAGTCGTAGTTACATCCGTACCAATATATAAATGTGAAAGTGTGTTTGTTTGTTTGTCCGTCTTTCACGGCTAAACGGAGCGATGGATTGACGTGATTTTTTCGGTAGAGATAGTTTAGGGCACGGAGAGTGACATAGGCCTCTTTTTATCCCGGAAAAAATTGATGTTCCCGAGGGAAAACAAAAATATAGTTTGCTTGATAGATCGATATCGATCGACGATAGATCGATATCAACCGATAACCGATCGATAGATGATAGATCGATGGCGCCGTGTGTCGTTTGAAACGAGAAGTTTTCTTATAGTTGTGCTTTATACCGCAATATAACCGAGTTCCACGCGGGCGGAGCCGCGGGCGGAAAGCTAGTACACACATACGTACATATTCTCACGCCTGTATTCCCAAGAGGGGTAGGCAGAGGACGTGAATTCAAAAATCCAGTGCCACGTTTAGCAATTTCAGGGTAACCAGATGGTTAAACGTAATATTGCAGTGACAGGTTGCTAGCCCATCGCCCACAACACGCTAACCCTTTCCCAGAGTCGACTCTTACGACACCCACGGGAAGAAAGGGGGAGGTGCTATTCTAACCCGGCACCACACGGGAATAGTCATAGTTGCATGAAAATAATGGCCCGTCTAGAAACATCTTCAGATTAATTCTCTTCCCGAACCTCTTAGAATAGGTACGCGGAAGGTTGGATTGGATCACTGTTCTGTTGCGTCGAGACAAAAAGTAGTATTTTACAGTTTTAGCTAGATTAAAACCGTCGTTACATTGTGTTAAACTTTTCAAGCGTGGCTGAGGAACGGTGTTGTACTGACAGCGGTTAATTAGAAACCAGCCATTGTCTTCTTTGATTACTTCACGTTGAGGGCGAAATCGATTCTCTTACCAGCTGTTTGGTAAAATAATGTCGATGCTTGTAGCGACAAACTGTTTGTCTTATGATTTGGAAACATACATGCATACATACATTATACCTAGAGGTAGGTAGATCACACGAACCTTTACATAGCCAAAACCACTTTCAAAAAATTTAGGTTTAAGCAAAGATGAAAGAGGTATAAATAAAAATAACTGACCTAAAACATACTTGAACCTCGTTCCTTAGAAAATGGAGAAGTATTATTCCAAACCGACACCACACGGAAATTCGGAAAGAAACAATTTAAGCTTGACTTTCGAGGTAGGGACGATGTCAATGAAAAACAGATTCAAAGAGATTTTTCCTTTTCCCGGTCATTATCAAAATGTTGAAAAATTATCGGATAACTCACGTTAAATAAATCGAGTTTAGCTCGACATGTTTCGGACTAATTCGTAGCCCTTCATCTAGGAGCCGCGGCAGCTGCTGCTGCCAAACGCGAACTGCGCGTCTCGGCTCTCTTCGCGCGATTCCGAATTAGTCCGAAACATGTCGAGCTAAACTCGATTTATTTAACGTGAGTTATCCGATAATTTTTCAACATGAGTAAGTCTCACGGTAGTTTAATGTACAAGATTATCAAAATGGATATATTAAAGTGGCATAGCAAAAAAACGTATACATAAAGTTCCGAAATGGTGTAGGCCACGCAGACGAAACGTTATATGGACCAAGCCATAAGTATTTTTCGTTAAAAACACACGAAGCGAAATTTTAGCTTTACATAAACTCAAACGCTTGCAAGTAAACCGCTCATTCAATATTTTCGGGAACGTTCCACAAAAACCTGGCGTCTCGTGGTAACCCTAAGTTAGGGCTGTCCACTTTGATCCTATCTTACGTCGTCTTCCCTATCCGCATTTGAATACGGAGGCCGGGCCAACAGAAAATTAGTCATTCAGCTTTTCACTACTGATTTAGGAGACTTGTTTACTTTGGTCTAAATTTTTCCTTTGACTTTGCTTTTGGAAAGGAATTTTTGCCGATTGCCGATATTTAATCGAATGTTTTATCTACTATATAAAAATAAGTCGTGTTTTCCTTCCTGACGAAATACCTCCAGAACGCACGAACCGATTTGGCCAATTCTTTTTTTAAAATGTTCGTTGAAGTTCAGGGAAGGTTTGTAAGATGAGAAAGTGTGGAAAAAAATAGTGTAACATACTAAAAAACTAAAAAATCGTTCTCCCATACAAATTTTTCAACTCCAAAAAACAGTAAGCGCCGCAATATTTCATACATCTTACGCGTTTTTATTAAAACCTTCTCTATTTAGCTCAAGAACGACGGAAGCGCCGCTGATTTTCATACGTCTCCCGCTTTTTTGCGAGTAAAATAGGTACTTTATATTATTCAGCACTAATGTCGTTACGGCGAAAGTTACTTACATTTCGTTAATAAATTAACCCTTATTCCCTAAGATACGCGGCTGTCAAAATTTATACTGAACTGACAAATTTTGACATTATTTACGGCATATTATCACCAGCCAGCTAGCCACTTGGCCACATAAAACCTATTTGGATGTTTAGATGTTTTGATACATTGTTGGTTTATGAATAACTAGCTGTGCCCGCGACTCCGTCCGCGTGGATGAGTGACTATTCCCATGCTATTCCCCCCCGTTTTTTCCACATTTTCCAATATTTTCTTCGCTCCTATTAGTCGCTGCGTGATGTTATATAGTCTAAAGCCTTCCTCAATAAATGGTCTAACCAACACACAAATAATTTTTCAGTTCGAACCGATAGTTCCTGAGATTAGCGCGTTCAAACAAACAAACAAACAAACAAACTCTTCAGCTTTGATTCGTCAAAGAAGATTAATTATCTTTTTACTATTTACTAAAACGCCCTCGAATAGCGCGCAAAATTAAAATACACATACATACATATCCTCCGCCTGTATTCCCGAGAGGGGTAGGCAGAGCACATGAATTCAAAAATCCAGTGCCACGTTTAGCGATTTCAGAGCAACCAGATGATCAAACGTGATACTGCAGTGACAGATTGCTAGCCCATCGCCCACAATACACTAACCCTTTCCCAGAGCCGACTCTTACGACACCCACGGGAAGAAAGGGGGAGGTGCTATTCTAACCCGGCACCACACGGGATATAAATTAAAATCCATACTAATATTATAAATGGGAAAGTGTGTTTGTTTACTTTGTTTGTTTATCAGTCTTTCACGGCTAAACGAAGCGACGTAGTGACGTGATTTTTGGGTGGAGATAGTTGAAGGGATGGAGAGTGACATAGGCTACTTTTTGTCTCTTCAAAACTCCCCATTTCACTAAAGTGAGAGGTGGAAGTTTGTGGAGAATACCGCAATTTTATATGTAGAAAGCTATAAATTGGTATATGGGATGAGCTATCTCTTCTGTGCTACCCCGAAATTAACGCGAGCGGAGCCGCGGGCAAAAGCTAGTTGTCTATATTATCTCGTTTCGGTATACGACTGTAGACCGACTCTTTTTCACTAGTAATTTTATGTAGTCGAACCAATTGATTCCTGACCCCACCGAAGATCGTTGTCACAGTAAACGTAATAAAGATTTCCTTTGTCGAGCAATGCAATGTCAATATGAAGTGTACTGTAAATAGATCCTATGGTGGGTCATGAATCCATTGGTTCTATAGTACTTAGTTTGTAAAATAAGATTGTGAAAATGCACAAAGGAAAAAATTATATCAAGGTGAATATTATTTGGAATTTGAATCAAGCTTTTAATACTCTTTACATACATAGTGTGTGGTCCGGTAGTTGATTTTTACCTGCAAAAAAACAAACATACATCAATTAATTTAACAAACATAAAAAAAAAACAAATACATCAATGAAACTAAAAATGTTTCGTAAAGCACATAACGTACAAATTAGGTACCATATGTTATGCGAATAACTTCTCAGTTTGCGCTTCGAACCATTACATGGACATTTTTTTTATTCGTAAACAAGTTCAGATTCCTAATTTATCAAAGAGGCTTAGAAGTCTCTCGAAATCAGCCATCGTGAAAGCCTAAATAAGAACTTATTTTCCTTATCTATCCCGCGAATTATACAAATCAACAACCCGCCACCTAAACCCGCAAAATTAAATAAGATTAAGCAATTAACCAACAGTTACCATAGATTTCATCTCAAAAATAATCTTAACTTTGCAAATCCTCTAATCTGAAATTAATTACAGTCTAAAGACGTTTCTTTGGGCTTGTCAGGCCTTCATTTTGTTTGCGAATTGTCGACAAAAGAGAAAAAATAAGCACCGAGTTTGGGGGTAAACCGCAAATATGGCAACACTTTTACTTCTTCTATGTTTAAGGTTGAGCCTTTTGAATTTCGGAGAACAAAAAATTACTTTGAAAAACACCCGGTCAAGTGCGAGTCGGGCTTGTGCAGTCAGCAATAGACATCGATATGGTAAAAGTTCTTAAAATATGGAGACACGACCTTTCGACATTGAAATAATAAGAAAATGTGTCCACATTTTTTGACATTTCTATGAGAAATACGATATCGTCGCAGCAGACTACGTACCTAAAGAATTGTTGTTCTTTAACTTATTTCCAGTGTCAAATTGTGTTAAAGTCTACTACTCTATAAGGCCTGACTGAAGATGAACAGACAGCCTTACTTAGTAATAAGGGCCGGTGAGCCCGGTGAGCACCCTTTGGTAGGTAGTTCACATTCAATGTAGTATGACGATGGGGTTAAATTTTGCATCGTTAAGTAAGTTTTGTACGTTAACTGGACAAAAAAAGGAGGTGACAATAATCAAAGTAATCACACTTTACACTCTTAAAGCTGACAGTAACTCCTCTATCGACTAAATGAGATGTTTCCTTCAGACTTATAAAACTCGGATACAGTCATGTAATTTATTGCTGCCTCGTGAATAATATCCCTAATGGTGATAATTAATTACATAACTAATGGTCCATATAAGAGAATCCTTCTATGAAGGACCGTAGCCATATGATATATAGAGTTACGGGTAGTGGGTTCTGTCTAAAAGTAGACTACACAATACTGCAAAATAGTTATTTGCGATACTATAGTTGATTATTTTCTGAATTGTGTATTTGTAATCTCATACAGAAAAAAAACACTGTCAACAGCTGGCAAGATGTAGTTCTTATGTATGTTCTACATAAGTAAAATAGGGCTTGGGCTTCCGTGTAGGGAGCTTCACACACATCATTGAACGGATTCACAGTTGTGTACAGGTTTACTTGGAAAGTTTTCCTTCACTGCATAGGTCGTGGTAAATCTTAAATATTATTTCGCTCACTTAGTCTTCAATTATTTTTAACTACGCTAAACGGAAATTTAAAAAAACAGCGTAGACTTTTAGTTGCGGCAGCGAAGCGAGTGTACATCGTTCCTTTGATAAATCATTTTCATGGCTTGCCATTCAGTTTTCTATACGGTTTATTTACATCATAAAACACATATTTCGCATTATCTGCGGTTCGCCAGCGAAAAAGCTGACTTATGAGAAAAATATGCAGACCATCAAAAAAGGTCTGCGGGATACTTGCGGACCTATATTTGAATTAAGTATACGGCGTACTTGGCAAGATGAGGCTCGGTAAATTCTTATCAATTTTGCGTAAATTTACTAGTACAGTCGACGTTAGATGTCACTTGTCTGCTACAGCAAGACAAAACATATACCTAGCTAGATTCAACCGGGGTACAACCTTGGTAAGTTGTGGTCTTAATAATCATACCATTTAAAATGAATGCTCATGAATGAAATCAGTAAGTTTGTTGTCTGACTTGCAAAATAAGAAGCTTTTCTAGGGTTTTCTGGTCTAACTAGGAATACTGAAAGGTAAACTTATTGAGAGTAAGCCTGAGCTTGATAGAGGAAAACGATCGTGATAATGATTGTCTTGGTAAATCGTGCATAAACCAATCTTCAACTCCCATTTTGCTTACTCATTGATCATTTCATCAATTGGCTTCAAACGAGCGTGTCAAATGTTACACCTTTTGTTTCAACTTTAAAATGAGATTGCTTTCGATCTGACAAATCTAAAGCGACTGTGATTTCGAATAGCCCTGCAGTTAATATAATGCTGCAAGTAGGGTAGGAGACTCTCTTCCATAGCACCCATTATCGCTGTGACATAACTCATAGCGATTCCTGATAACGTCCTCATTCGAAACGGAACCGTGACTCGCAGAACCGCAAATTGCCGACGTGCCTAATGTTGTCTCATTGTAAGGCGAACGGAAAAACGAAATTACGAGCGTTTCCGGTAAAAAAAACGTTCCCGCGTCTTGTTTGTCTGATTTTGTTAAAGCGGTGGGTTTCTCGCCTATCTTTATGTGTGGTTATTAAAATAAATGTGAGTTAACACGATGAGGATAGACGGGAAGATATTCGCGAGAGTAATAGCATTAATGAACTTTAGAGAGATGGGATTGAAGATTGGAAAAGTGTAAATATTAACGTAGTAACTGTCGCACTTATTTATGATGTCTTGAACGCTATAGAACTCTTAGCTGGCAATGATACCTTCGTTTTGATTAAAAAAGTTAATGTTTTAAACTCCAGTTTCAATTCTAAAATTAACAAAGTATACTCGAATACCTACCATTTAGGACATGCAACTACCGTGAGACTCACTCATAGTGAAATATCCATCAAGTATGTTTCATTAAAGTACCTATTTACTATTTCTGGAACCACTACTACTACGAGTATGCCTATAAATCAGTGAAAATTACAATTAAAATAGCCAATTGCTACACTAACCCTTAACATCAACTCCACTGGCTCTCACAAACTCCCCCTACCTTTATAGCGTAGTTTTTAAACTGCAGTAAAATTAGTTGAAGACAGCATTTGCCAGTAGCAAACAGTGTCAACGACACGTCACGGTTCGCGGCCGCTTCCTGCGTCGCTACCCTTGGGGCGTCAAGTTACTAATACTATTGGAGGCATACGAAGGTTTTAAATAAAATATAATCCAAACTTATGGACGCCTGTGAGGCACCGGTCAGTTTGTGTGAGAGTCCCATGGGAGCTCGGAGTAAATCCGCTGATATCGCACATGGTTAAGAATATACTAGCTGTGCCCGCGACTCTGTCCGCGTGAAATAGTGACTAATTTTCCCCGTTTTTTCTCACATTTTCCAATGTTTCTTCGCTTCCATTACTCGCAGCGTAATGTTTTAAAGCGTAAAGCCTTCCTCGATAAATGGTCTATCCAACACAACAATATTTTTCAATTGGAACCAGTAGCTCCTGAGATTAGCGCGTTCAAACAAAAAAACTAAATCTTCAGATGTATAATATTAGTATAGTATAGATAGTAGAATTCCTCAAAATGTTTAGCGAATGGTCTTCTGTTGTGTATCCCGCGAAGTATAAGGCAAAGACAAAGTGAAATTCAACTTAAAATCATAAATTGACGTGGGCTCAGGCTGGGAGGCTAATACGGAACCAATAGAAGCAGCAAAACTAACTACAACACCGATTGTAGACCGTAATACGTTCGTATAATTGATCAAACATAGTCAATTAGTAAAATACTTCTTCAGGAATATACAGGGTATACCCAACCACTGGTTAAAATATTTACGGTCAATTTTACGGCTTCCCTTTATAACTAACTTTTTTTAACCAGCGCAATGTTGCCAGCCTTTCTGACCATTAAAACAGCATGAAAGAAGCCAAGCTCGTCCATACGAGCATTTCTATAACTGAGACACCATGCGGGCAGTGCTCCATTGTACAATTATTATGGCTGTTAAATGACTGCCGTTCATGGCTATAAAAGATAAATAAAACTGTTAAGTAATAACAGTTTTATTACTCTTGATTTGAATTTGTAATTTGGTCGAAAATGCACCGTTAACTCGTACTTAATTTAGTATTGTCAAATGAAAACTGGAAATTTTTTTAAGGACTTTATTGGGATAAATTATTTTTACTTTTTAAGTCGTTCTTGCGTACTTTTAAAGGCAATATTAATGTTTCTTTTAAACGCTTAACTGTGAAGACTATAGTGAAATGTTTAGTAAAGTCACTTTCTAAAGGTAATACATAAAAAGAAACAAAATGTAACTTCAGGCGAGCGCGAATCGTATGTTAGCATAAAGCATATAAGGTCCAGAAGTCAACTATGTCCAGTAAAATGGTTTTATTTGTGCCAACGGACACGACTGGCAACCCGTCGCGACTACAAAGGTTGTGGAGGTCGCCGACCCCGGCTGACCGGCGCCCGCGCACCGTATTCGCGGAGCCGGGTCTACGCACACCGTAGCACGTGTGAGCGGTAGAAAGCTCACTTATTATGTTCTATCTATCGATGGTTTGGGTTACCTGAGATAGAAAATATGTATACTTTTCTGTATATCTTTAAAAACAAGGCTATCTGGTGCGGTCGAACCAATTGATTTTCGACCCTGCGGTTGCGTTGACTTGTCACAATTTTCCTGTATAGACCAAAGTAATATCACTATGAAGATAAATAGGTTCTATGGTGGGTCAAGAATGAATTGGTTCGAGTAGGCTGATGTCTATTGAACGAAGATAGTTTGTATCAGATGTACCTACTTTTCTTATAGCAAGCTGTCGTGGGAATCAGTCCGGTTATCTACAATGAACAATCATGAACAATTATGATAAAGAGGTATCATACCTGAGGCTTCTGGGTTTGCAATGCATTTATAGGCGACAGTGACAGCTTGACACCAGTTTTTTAGCACATCAAAGCACAAGTAGTGATGCGCGCAAGATAAGACTATATACATACATACATAACCGTCACGCCTTATTCCCTGCGGGGTAGGCAGAGACAACAGAGCGCCATTCGCATCTATTCTGACATACTTCTCTAGCTTCACTCATATTCATCACTCTCGTTATACACGCTCGACGGTTTCGGGTACTCCTAATTTCGAGCTTTATTTAGTACATCGCCGATCTGACTATATCTATCACTGCTTAACTGAAACGTCAGAATGTGACAGGTAGTCTACCCCGTGTTGTGCTAAGCCAGGTGAACCGTTCTCTCGAACAGAATCTTTCAAAGTTTCTAGGAACTTAGAGGGAACAGAATTTCATTGAAAGTTAACCGAGAAAATTGTTAAAAGGTCCCTTCAAAGAGCGACGTCCACAGGCCTATTGGAAGTAGGATGACTCGTCGGAATGCGAAGGGTTCAGTACGCTTCTGGCACTAACAAGGCCTTTAGAGGTGGGTACAGGCAGGGAAAGTCCACACCGCAGTTTAGGTACAGTCAAGGACTTTAATTCATGAGCCACCATAGAACCTTCTCAAAGAAAAAAACATAACGATTTCCCTTGATAATTATTGGGATGTCACTATGACGTTTACTGTGAATTGGTTCCATGGTGGCTCATGATTTAAAGTCCTTGACTCTACGCTTCGCCAGTGAAATCTTGTGAAAGGTCTACGGCTAACAGGTAACGGTAGACTGCAATATTTTTACGTCTAAATATGTTAAGGAGTGGACCTTCTGTATGTAGCACTATTACCTATTCTGTGGCACAGGCCAGGGTGTTCTTTTTAAGTTTGCAGAAAACAAAATAAATCCAAATTTTTACGCAGTAACTAGACGGGTTCCTAAGATTAAACATGAACCAATTTTAAGATCTGCTTAGGTATACATAAAAAATATAACCGTGAAGTTGATGAAAGAGGAGTGTCGAATTTTTAAAAACTTGTTAACGTTAAAAAAGGATATTAACTGCATGTCAATACAATAATCACAGACACCAGTCATCGTAAATTTAGTAGCAATCTCGGGATTCTCGGGGCAGCATAGTAGAAAAAAGAAATCAACTAAGGTAAAGGTCATGCTTAAGGTTAGGTTAGATTACGTTATTAACTTAAATTATCTAATTCCAGCTAGAATACAAAATATAGATTACTTTTACAAACAATGCTGCTCTGAGAATTCCATGAAATTCACTTACGATCACTGATCACAACAGACATCTCAATTTCATAACCAGCTAAATCCCAATTACTTTGCTACACGATTACCAAAATTACACTGAAAATATTATAACATGACTGAAAAGTTGGAGCACCAACACGTTCATATTATGGACCTATGCGGTTGGTTAGGGCCTTACTTTTCATGTTCCATTCTTTGGCTACGTGGCTAGTGCGGCCATTTCGCTATTCTCTCAGATAACATCCTTATTGTCTATTATTTATGTATTTACGCTGAGTAAATGTTAAATTGTTACCAATTGAGTTAGCTGGTTTAGACGAGTATTGCTAAATAGTCTTAGAAAATTTAATATCATACAGTTTGCAACAAGTTTGCAAGCTTTTATGCAATTACTAATATTTGTTGATGTCAGTTTAAATTGTAAAAGTTTTGTTTGAATTGCAGCTATGTAAAAGACTAATAAAAATGTTTCAATCGACCTTTTTTTTAATGAAAATACTTGGTAGGTATGTGTTTCCTTTGATTTACTAAATAAAAAAGAGGCTATCGAACAGTTGTCGACTTGGATGTCTGAATTTCCAACCCTTACGTGTCAATAATTTACACTGTCATGCTAATTCGTGATAAATAGAGTTAAAAGATTAATAACTAGACTAAGAATAGACTAAGTTTTTTTTTTTCTATAACACCGAATTTATTTTAATATATGTGATATTTACAGTAGCACTCTGTAGAATATTATGTAGAAAAATCAATTGATTTACTTCACTACGGGACGTACGTAACCATCTTTAAAAATCTCGCATTTTAAACACTGTCGTTCAAGTTACCATGGTGCCAAAGTTTCAATTAAAAATTAATCACCCGTATCGACTGTCAATAAATTTAATTAAAAGTTCATTATATGCAACTTTTAAACATCAAAAGTTGTAACAGTAACCTTCTAACTTTACTTTTAAGTGACAGTCCATTAATTGAAACACTGGTCTGGAGAAAGTATGAAATCTAGATTGGCGCAGCAATCTAAGACCGTGGCGAATGAGTCTCTCGGTAGTTTCGCGTTAAAAATCATAGTCATACATATCCATATTTAAAAAGTCAAGAATGTAAAGAATCTATGATAAATATTTTTACGAGGATAGCAAGGACTTCCTCCAATGTGTGGTGATTATGTAGGCACTAGTATATATTTATCTAATTCATCTAGATTCAAAATGAAAACAGAAATACACATCGTAGATAAAGGTCGAACTTTAAGTATAGAATTGATTCTAGCCATAAAATTCTATATTCGTGTTACAGAAAGCGATTGAAACTTTACGTACTACAATCTGATTCTACGTCAGATATGCATAGAAAGTTGTGGCACATTTACATTTCCACATTTCATAACTTTAACCTTGACATGCGATGTTCAATAGACGTATTGTTAGCAGACAATGTGATTGTGACAAAGTGTCACATATGGGACACAATTGTGTCTATAAATATTGTCATGGGATTAAACACAAAGCGGAGGACTTGTTTTAGTGTGTGGTAAATTAACGGGGCTATGATATTGTTCTAGGGTAGAAGACTTTGTGAGCGAAATAATAGAGAAGCAAGCCTTAGCTTATTTGCGTTTATACTCTGTTTAAACGTAACAACTTGTTATCTCTTTCTTTCGAGCTTTGTTAGAGCGAGACATTTCTCGTACGTTGAGTGTAAAATATAGCGTATTACTATAGCAGGATCGTAATGCAGACTCTCTGAGATGATATGTAATGGAGGAGCTTTGTAATTGAAACTAATTTGGATTTAGAATTTACGTGTAAAACAGACTAAATCACGGCATAAAGATTTCGCTAACGCATTTATAAATAAACTTGATTATTTTTATTGTTATTTTATTTCATTTGGTAGGTTGGACAAATAGTAGATCCTGAGCAATGCCGATCTGGTTTATCTTTTATAGTGGACTCTGCGCTTACGTACAGAGGTCTTCTTCGAATACGGTGTTGAGAGTACGAATTTCATATTTCGTAAATATACTATTTTGACACAAATAGTAGGTAAATATTTAATGACGAATTGTCGACAAGAGAAGTTAGGATTTGCTTGGCAACTAACGTTTCGCAAAAGAGCTGAAAAAATCTAAACTGAAATATCAACGAAGTTGTTACACTAAAGATTGTCTGAACCGTAGATTACGAAAGATAATAATTGGCTGAATAGACAAGGTCCATTAAGAACTTCAAAAATTCATGATAAAACTTCCACTTAATGATTTCGCTAGATATTTCGCTCAGGAACGTTTTGAAATTCACAAAGGCTTAGCAAACCTCTTTAATTAAATAATAAATCTTAATCATCTTAAAGAAGTCCAGTTCAATTAGCATAATTGTCATTTAGATTTAATTAGTGAGCTTAATCGTTCAGGCTGTGAAAGTGCAAACGCTTTCATGCCTCTTCTTTGACATTTTAACTGGGATCAGAATTAATTTATGGCACCCTTTTTTGCGTCCAGTTAATGAAAAACTAATTTTCGTCACCGTGATACTCATTTTTATGAGGGTAATTACAGTGTGATAAAAACCCTCATTTTGTTTCAGGCCCATGTTTTTCAAAATTACTATAGTTCTCATCATTACAAACGTTAGACTGA
>BHDV01071030.1:0-49640 GCA_005406045.1 Adoxophyes honmai | reverse complement strand
AGATGAACCTAATTCCAAAATTGTATGCAATTCGGTTCACAGTAAAAAAATTCGGAGCAGTAATGCTTCAAAGACTGCACTATGACGCAAATGCTAAAAGTAAATGTTTTTATTTTTTAATAAACATTTAGATTAAAAAATAATATCGTACCGCGTAAAAGTATTTGAAAGTTGTTTTGTTTATTTTGGCAGTACTCACAAAGGCTTTATTTTGGCGCTACATTTAAATTTGCAATATACATACAGTATCTAGAAACGAAAAACGAACGTAGAATAACAGTTCTGTTCGACAGTTTTGCATGGCGGATTACATTTTCGATTCGCTGCGTGAAATATTGTTATTGTTTAATATGGATGTGAACATTTTATTTGTTGTAACTGCATAGAACATTCTGAAATAAATGACCAGGCCAAATAAAAAAAAACACCCTTTTTTAAGTATGGGAATGCAAGAGCTGTTTCTACGCGTGGATTGAGAATTTTACATACGGAATTAAATTTCTACATATACCTACTGCTACTAAAAATTCAGATTCAAAGAGTTAACTTATATGTAAAGTTTCGTGTCAGTGACGTCACTGTGTGCTTTACCGCATACAAATGATTTCATACCTAAAACTCAAACCAAATCCGTACCAATATATAAATGTGAAAGTGTGTTTGTTTGTTTGTTTGTTTGTTTGTTTGTTTGTTTGTTTGTTTGTTTGTTTGTCCGTCTTTCACGGCTAAACGGAGCGATGGATTGACGTGATTTTTTAGGTAGAGATAGTTTAGGGCATGGAGAGTGACATAGGCTACTTTTTATCCCGGAAAAAAATGATGTTCCCGAGGGAAAACAAAAATATAGTTTGCTTGATAGATCGATATAGATCGATGATAGATCGATATCAATCGATGACCGATCGATAGATGATAGATCGATGGCGCTGTGTGTCGTTTGAAACGAGAAGTTTTCTTATAATTGTGCTTTATACCGCAATATAACCGAGTTCCACGCGGGCGGAGCCGCGGGCGGAAAGCTAGTTAAATCATAAAACGAAATTCTATTAACAGTTCAATAAGAAAAAAAAATAGAATCTAGCCTCTACTTAGGAAAAGCCACTCAGCTTAGAATAAAGCCACTCACAACACGCATCAGCTTGATAACTGTTCCACATCCACCCTAAAAAAATACCGTGTAAAAATAACTGTAAAACCAAAGCGCGCCGGTATAAATATCAAAACGGAAATGTACGAACAGAAATTAAGACCGCCGAATAAACTACCTTTCCACTCGGAAACTAAAAACCTTTGTTTCATTCGGACACGGCCTCGCCTGAACTGTTTAAGCGCCCGCAATAATATAAAGGCAATAATAAAAAAGTGAGGCTTTCAACCCCTCGTAAAGATAATCATTCGAGCATGCCAAGCCAAGGTGTAACCCTTGAAGTTACAGGCCACAGACTTATATCGAAATAGATTACACAAGTGTATCTACTTCGCGTGCCAAAAGAGGGCCAAAAGCGAGAGCAAAGCTCTTCCTTTGACGCGATTTCATTTAGTTTTGTACTACTTCGACTAGGTTTAACTGCCTAGAGACAGGACAACTTGAATTAGGCGGCGTCACCTTTGAATCGGTTTCACTTGGACTGACAAACCCTATCTCTAAAGCGCTCATGTGACGTTACAGTAGGTAGAGAAAAAGTGGCACGCTTGGGTTTCATACAAATGCAGGAACTCGCGGAATCTAATTAGATGTAAGTCTGTGTTTGCTTTAGTTTTTGAGCGGTACACGTTGAATTCTGAGAAGTGGGGCTTTAAGGATTCTAGAAAGATCACTTTTTGGCGAGCACGAGTTTTCTGTTGTCGACACATTTTTATGTTGATACGTGTTGTTTTATGCTGAAACAGCATATCACGTTGTAGTATAAACGATCGAGTACATAATAAAAGTCCCCGTTAATTAGTTTATTCTATATCCTGTTACTATTAAACCTGCCAACTCAAAATCTAAAAAAAAATGTATGTTAGAAGTGGCCACGGAACGTGAATTAATCATAGTTTCGTCTACGTAGCGTTTCGTGTGCTCTGCCTACCCCATTTGGGAACATAGGCGTGATTGTATGTATATTTCGTTTTCCAAGCGGCTGTTAATCTTTTTTGGATCCTTTCCACTACATGCCCTATTAAAATCTTAGGTACCTACGCAATGTTAGAACGAGCAAATGTTTGCGTGAAAGGGGAGCTTAAGTCCAGGCATGTGAGAGTAATGTTAGGGAAACGGGAATAAAAATTAAATTGAAATATGTTCTGCACCTCGCACTTTAGCAACTATTGCTCGGGTAGATGTACCTTTAAGTACTATAATATGAGTTCGAGTGAACAGGCAGCGAGCATTGACGTTAAATTTTGTAACTAAGGTTCGTTTATTTCTATTGAAAACCAATGTATATGTAGTTATAATTTTTAGTACTTAATACTTTGACCAGTTTGTGTGTGATACTGTAGAACCCTGTTTATCATTAGCATTTAGTGTACGTGTCATGAAAACTCGATAATGGCAGATGAGACAGTACGGCAGAGTTCTAACGACTGTCATACGAGAACTTTTTTAAGACTACACGCACACTTGCAACCATAGAGGACGGAACCTATAGAGTACTAATGTCATTAAATTTTTTCGAAGACGATTCCGCCAAAGCATGGCGGCGTTCGCTGTGTTCTTATTGGCCGGCCCAATATCGCGCGTAACGCAGTGGCTCTTTCCTCTATGGTTATTGGCTCTTTATAGTTTCTGTGACAGTTTGTAAGTTGAAATAAACTGACTGTTTGCGGAACTGGGTGGCCATCATAGTTTCTCAAGTTGGTCTGTCCTCTATGCTTGCAACACGTAGGTAAGTTACTAAGTGATCAAGGTGACTTTCCCTGGCATCTTGGCAAGATTTTAAGTACGGAAGCAAGATCAAACATAGCTTTTTCATGGATCCCCTACTACTTAAAGTCTTGCCAATTTAGATTCCAGGGTCATTATTATCCCGCAATCAAGGTACCTACAAGAAAATCATTAGTCAACATGGAGCGACATCGAATCCCACTCCCACGTATAAAGGTAGGATAGAATTTCGCTAACCGTGCGGCGGTAACGTCCAACTAGGGGGGTCTGGTCTCAGATCTGTTTTTAGGGTTCCGTAGCCAAAGGGTGAAAACGGGACCCTAGTACTGAGACTTGTCTGTCTGTCCGTCTGTCACCAGGCTGTATATCACGAACCGTGACAGCTAGAGAGTTGAAATTTTCACAGATGATGTATTTCTGTTGCCGCTATTACATCAAATACTAAATTCAAAACAATAATAATTATTAAGGGGGTCTCCCATCCAAAAAGTTTTTTGGACACCATTTTGCGAGCTGTAATCTTTAGAACCGTGATAGCTAGGGAGTTGAAATTTTCCCAGATTATGTGTTAATGTGGTCACTAGAAAAACAAATACTAAAGACAAAATGTGTTTTTTTTTGCAGTTTTTGGGACGGAACCCTTCGTGCGCGGGTCCGACTCGCACTTGGCCGGTATTTATATTTTATTCCTACCGCTATAACACAGAATAGCCCCATTACAGAAATTTTAATAGTCCTCCGGTGTTTCGCCACAAAGAGAAACGATGACGTCATCCCGCGAATCCGTTTCAAATTGACGTGATTCATCTTAAATGTTTTAGATCGTTTTATTCGCCATGGGAGGTATTTTTAGTTCTTGTTTAATTTTCCATTTGTACCAATGTATTTGCAAACGACGCCCATGCAATGCATTAATCGGCCGATTCCCGGTTATAAAGAGTCCGGTTCGTTTAGTACTCGGTTATACTCCCATTTAAAAAATCGTATTTCTGTAGTTTTAGCGCGTCTTACATGCCGTCTTACCTTCCTGTATCAACATAAGACAGTTGCTGACAAGGCAAAATGCTACCTTTGAACATTATAATCCAATTAATTAAAAACAAGCAAGCAGAGGGTCGTGGGTTCAAACCCCGGGCGCGCACCTCTGAATTTTTCGGAATTTATGTGCGATATCAAATTCGATAATTATCACGAGCTATACGGTGAAGGAAAACATCGTGAGGAAACTTACACACAGCGACGAAGTAATTCAACGTTGTGTGTGAAGTTCCCAATCCGCACTGGGCCCGCGTGGGAACTATCGCCCAAGCCCTCTCATACTGAGAGGAGGCCTGTGCCCTGCAGTGGGACGTATATAGGCTGATGATGATGATGATGAATTAAAAACAAAATGCGTCCGAAAAAATCTAGCCTCAAGTTCAACGCCTATCCGCGTAGCACGCCTGTATTCTATAATAGAATAGGCAGAACACACGAAACGGTAGGTAAAACTATGTTAATCCACATTTTGTAGCAACTTTTAGCACTTTTTTAGATTTAGGTTTATAGAATTTATTCTCATAAGAACAAAAGTTACATGTTCACGTGTAAGAGCTATCCTTACATAAGTATAGCTCTTAGTATTTAAAGTTAGATAACAAAGGTACAATAGCGTTAAGTTGCTAGCCAGTCACAACATACCTTAAACTATTTTTCCGTGGTGAAAATGACGGGATGTTATTCACATTAACAATTTTATATCGAGAATAAAAACTTATCCAACCTCTTAAGGCCATAAAACAATGTCAAATTAACTACGTCTCTCCACTAGCCCCGGGCAACCGCGCAGCATCAGCTCTCACGCCATCAATCCGCTCGTATCTAAAAACCTTTCCTGCAGAATTAGGGGCAGCGCAGACGACGGATTTTATGTGCGATCGAGTCTGCGGCGCACAAAATTTCAGCGTGGGTTGTATGTTGTATGCATTGTGCGCCGGACGTTTTGCGCGTCGTATGCGTTAGGCTAAGCGCGCACTATGACTTTTTGTCGCGCGACATATTTGTCGCAGAAATGCAACGTAAGGGTTTATATGCCATCGCGCGCACTATGATGAAAAAATCAGTATGGACAGCGCTATTTTAAAATCGTGTCGCACGACAAAAAGTCGTAGTGCGCGCTTAGTCTTACTGCATATAATAGGCTAGTAATCAGGGTTTCCCAAACTGTGCGTCGCGACGCCCTGGGGCGTCGCGGCGTTATCCCAAGGGCGTCGCGTGTCGATGCGACCTAGTCAAGTGAGCACCGGGCGCATTCTAACATAAGGGCCGTATCGTTAATTATGGAAACAAGTAAAATACTCGTAATTTGTGGGAACATTTTATATTATAGGAAAACAACTAAACTCATATACATATGAGTTTGCAAACACAATAATTAGAGTAACTTATTTTTATTTACTGGTCCCCTTGGCCAGTTTCCCGATCTTGCTTTTAATGTTTTTCATTAACCGTTGGACAGCTAAAGTGTTGAAGGTTTTATAAGTACGAATCCTGTCTTTTTTTAATTCCTCGACTTTATCTGTTGGCTTAGTATGTTTTCTTAATCTTGCCTTCATCAGAGGTCAAAATCTCTCAATGGGACTTATCTGAGGACAATTAGGGGTATTGCACGTTTTTGGTTCAAAGTCGACGTTATTCCCTCTATATCAGTCTAGCACATGGCGAGCATAGTGGCAGGCAGCTAAATCGGTGTAAAATAATGTGCGACCTCTGTGCTTGCGAATAAGTGGCAATATCCGCTTCTGAAGACATTATTTCCTGTAAATATCAGCATTCAAGTTACCCTTAACGAAGAACGGAGTCGTTTTCATCCCACATTGACAAACAGCTTGCCAAACCATTACCTCTTGGCCAAATTTTTTGCAAAAAATTGATTTTTCCTCTTTAGAGACCTTTGCATCTTTCGTTACGGTATAAAATTGCGGCCCAGGCAGGGTTTATTGTCAAGTTTGACATAAGTTTCGTCGCCCATAATAATACATTGTTTGTTTTTAGTTAAAATTTTATCGTTCAGTTTTCTAGCCCGAGTTTTAGCGGTAGATTCCTAGGTTTTAGTGCGTTTTGGCTGTTTTTGTTTCTTATAGGTTACCAGCATGTTGCTTTCATTGGCACGTTGAACCATTGCTAAAGAAGTTTGGCATTTTTTCGCACAATCCCGAGTGGAAATACCTTAATTTCTCGCAAACTGCCCGCATGTCTTCTTGTCCAAATTATGATGCAAAGGACCACGTTTTCTACCTCGACCAGGTAAATCTTTGAAAGTATGGTTCATGCCTAACCGTTTGATAGTGCTATAAACTGTTTTCAGACTAACACCTTCCATTTCTGCAATTTTTCTCATCATCATACCCGATCCTTCGCTATATTTGGTCACAATAGAAAATCGTTGTTTCGCGGATAGACCCTTCATCTTGGAAATTTTCAACAGTTCTCAATATTTTTTGTACTGAATCCAATATTAGACTCAATACTTGACAGATTGACATTTATATATAACATTTATATTATTATATAACTTTTTTTGAGTACTACAAACCTGTTTCCATAATTAACGATACGGTCCTTAAATCACAATACTCATATCCTGCAATTGGCAGATCAAATTACTGGATTTCAAAAGAAGTTGCTCTTGTGGAAGACAAAATAAGAAGATCAAGATTTTGCCTGTTTCACTGCTTTACAAGGTATTCTACAAAAAAAATCGATAGAAATCCTCGATCCCTCTCACATGCTATCATTAAAAGAACATTTTGAAAAATATTTTCCTGAAAATCTGGATCAATATGACTGGGTCAAAAGTAAACCTTTTTCAGAACAACTGATTCTTGTGCTTCAAGCCTGAAGCTTCAATACAACAAGGACAAACTTTGAGTTTTGGAGCTCAGTTTTTCATTAATATCGTTCCATCAACACAACTGCATTAAAAGGTCTTATTACCATTTGCGAATTCGTACTTGTGTGAAACGGGTTTTTCTGCAGTTGCAATAATTAAAAACAAGTACAGGTACAGATCAAACATAAATTTTGAAAAAGAAATGAGAATGACAATTTCCAAACTGGAGTCCCAATTTCATAAGCGATGTTCAGAGAAGCAAACCCTCAAGTTAAAAGCCAGTTATATAATTATTTTTTAATTTTGGTGCTTATGCTTCGATTTTATTTTTACGTTCTAATAAAAATATAAATGTTTTAATGGGGTTTTTGTAATAACCTGGTCTGTTGTAGTACCATAATTGGTAAGTAGGTATTATTGGGGGATGGGTTCATGGGCGTCGCAAAAAAATAGCTATGTCTCAAGGGCGTCACAGTACAAATAAGTTTGGGAAGCCCTGGGCTAGTTGACAAAAAAAACTATTTAGTCCGTTAGATATATTACCAAAAAATAATGTACACATTTTTCTATTATTTGAGAAACGAAAAATCACGATACTACAGCGCTTGTAAGTTTCGCGTGACGTCACGACTCAGTACAATTTTTAGCGAGTTGTGACATCACAAGCCCCCACTCCGGAAGTTTGATGATCTATAACTTTGTCGATTTTTTTGTCATTTGAGAAAAGAAAAAAATACGTGTGTCATATTTTTCCATAATCTAACAAACTTGAAAGTCCGTCGCGGATTGTCTGTCGTCTGTGCGGGGCCTTACTCGGTTATTTCGCGAGCACATTAGCCGAGCATTCGGCACCCAAAGGTTATAAAGATGAATAGCCCGATTTATTTCCCGGCGCATTAAAAGTTCCCGCGGGACTTAGCAACTTGTACATTTACGGGAGTTTTATTTCGTTCCCGTGTAATCTGAGGTTTTGTTTGGCCTGTTTAAAATAGGGCGAGTTGAATATGCGGTGCGTTTGAAACGGTCAAGTATGGTTCAAGTTTATCGGGAAGTTACGTGTTAGGCTCAATTCACACCAGAAGAGCAGCGCAGCGCGGCGTAGCGCAGCGACCCGCTCCGTGGAGAATGCGCGAGGATTCCTGCGACTGCTCGAGAAGCCGCTGGAATGCGTAGGAAGTCGCTGGAATTTACATAATTATTGACATATTGACATATGTATTGACAGCGGCCGTCGCGACTACTCGAGCATCCTCGGGCATTCCCGCGACAGCTCGCGCAGTCGCACGGCTTTGTTTATGGAATGCGCTGGAATTCCCGCGGATCCGCGGGCATCCGCGCGCATCGTTAGAGTTTCTCATGCGATAATAAGTCTTATTGTAATGAAGATAAAGTTGAGATTCTCATGACACTGAAACTGCGCTCCGCTACGCCGCGCCGCGCTGCTCTTCTGGTGTGAATTGAGCCTTATGCGGTGCGTTTGGTCAAGTATGGTTCAAGTTTATCGGGAAGTTACGTGATACAGCGTTTAACCTAAAACACTTGAACATGCATAAACAAAACACTACACCATTCTTTTAAAGTTCTTTTCTTAAACTTTATAGCCGCGGTTTCTGTTTGATGTTAACGCCGTCTATGAACAACATGAAGAACGGTCTTAGTTTAAAATACAATACAAAAGACGTTTCAATAAAATTACATTGAAAACATGAGATCGTATTTGACGTTTATTTTCTACGAAAGCGTAAGTTTCGAGTTCAGTTTACTGGCGGCCTCATAATTCAAAATCGAAGTAACAACATCCTGAATAGCTAGTTCACCTTAGCTTCGTAGGTAAAACAATGGTTGCATGTTGTTGCTACGCCACATATTTATCGTTTACCTATAGAACTATAAAATACCTAGGCTGGAAAAATCACAATAGAAGAAAGAAAGAAAACATTTATTTGAGACAGCATAAGAAAGTAGGATTGCTATAAGAAAGTAGGTTCAGGTTTGCTTAAGGCGACGGACCTGACACTATTAGGTATATACCTCTTCCATCTGTTTTTTAAACTTAAAATTATGCGTGAAGTAGCTGCAAAGCGTGTAGTCATGGTTTTGGTTTTGGCTATGTCACCTTTAGGGTGCTCTGTCTACCCCATTTGGGAACACAGGCTTGATTGTATGTATGTACTAGAAGAACATATATTTGAAATTGTCATTTTAAAGTATATAAGGTTAACATTTCCATCAAAATTTCAATTGTTCGTGGGCACTGAGCAATAACATAAACTTTATTTAACACATTCACGGCCAAGCCTAAAATCAGAACATCTGCGCGGAACCGAATAGTCTATAGCTAGTACAAAATGAACCCGGCTACCGGGTTCTCGGTATCTCGCGAACGTTTTGAAGAACCCGGGAGCCGGGGGGGGTTCTGAATGTGTTAACAAACTAATTCCGTTATTCGGATTAATTAGGACATTAAATTTAGGTGACCTTTTCAAACTTGTGAAGGTTGCTTTGATGTTTCTTTGGAATAAGTTGCGAAGCTAAAAACAGAAGTTTATCCGTATTTATTCGATGAGGAAATGAACTCTCCTTTTCCTGTTATTAGGATTTTCAAGTTAACGTTTTGAAGTTGAATCATAATTTGGAAGTGGCCCTGTCCATTTTCTTCGTAAGTGGAAACCGGAAGTGATGCGATGACATAAACATAATTTAACATGTCATGAACCGTCATGACAAAAAAAAAAGCATTTTTTTAAGACTTACAATATTTCTAAGTTATATACTTATTTCTTCTAAATCGTAAGCGCTCTAATGTATATGTATACAAGTGAAAAACTTGTACCTAATAACAATTAACCATAATTTCCTCCAAGTACTCTTTCACGTCAATTTCCTCGAACCAGTATTTTAATGTTAATTTTTCAGGCCATAAAACATTTTCAGGTGCATATTGCGGAATATAAAATAAGTTTATTACAGCCATTAGGGGCTCTACGATTTTTTTCAATGTTAAGTAACTTAGGAACTAGTAATTAAACATACAATATGCTAAACTTCGCGTGTGTTTCGTCACAAGAACAAGTACAGCGGGAATACATTTTATTCAAATGCTACCGGGATTGTATAATTTAGCAATTAAGAGGCAGTAATTTAATTTACTCTTGCTTGTTCAAACATACGGGAGTTTTTTAGCACTAGGCTGGCTGTAAAGGTTTACCGAAGATTATTAAGTACCTAACTACAATCATTAAGTTGTTTTAATATTACTAAATACACATGGTAGTGTGATAAATTGGATTATTCGATCCTTAGGCTTAGGTTGGTCTTACACCTGTAAGTTTTACTTACGTACAGTATGTGCCCCCACTTACCTATCCAGGCAATTCGGTGTTTTGAACGCGCACCACTACTAATACAAAGTTTGTCTAACTATTTTTAGCGAAATATTAATATCATGAACTACCTCATTTTGATTTTGCTAAAAATAGTTAGACAAACTTTGTATTAGTAGTGGTGCGCGTTCAAAACACCGAATTGCCTGGATAGGTAAGTGGGGGCACATACTGTACGTAGGGACACGGCTGTAAGGTAGAATAAGTAACACATCTCTCTTTTTAGCAGATAGCTGCGTCCTTAAACGTACAGATGTGAAACCTATAGCTAAGAACATACATACATACGTAAGTACATCACACCTGTATTCTCGTATTCTCAAATGGGGTAGGTAGAGCACACGAAATGCTACATACACAAAACCATGACTATTTCATGTTTCATGGCCACGTCTTGCCTACTTTTTAGGTTTTGAGTTGGCAGGTATAATATTATTTCTTTAGTCGCCTCTTACGACATCCACGGAAGAAGGAGATGTGTTGTTCTAAACTCGACACCGCTCGAAACCCTTATTTGAACCCTGACACGTAAAAAGGTAATTAAAGTTGAGCGTACACATCTTTCAATAGAAGTCAATAATCGTTTTATTAAGGCATAATAGTTTTATTAAGGCAATGGGCCAAAGAATGGCGAGCCTGTCTCCTAAAAGCATACCTAGCCTAAATCATTAGACCGCGGAAGAAAAGATGAAACGGAAGAAACGTAAAACAGGATTTTAATCAAAGCAAACTTGCCATAATTCTGATCAGTACAATTACAATTACAATCGGTACAAGCTTTTTTCGTATGCAGTCAAGATCGGTTTCTTATCTACACAAATCTACAGAAACATCGCGTGACAAAAAAAAAAATGTTTATTAACATAACTCAGTGTTAATTCCTCCTGGCGTGTTATTAGGTACCAACACTGCTTAATTAACCCCGCACAAGTAAAATTGCCCCTTATCGCTTCCTAATTAAAATTCAAATTTGTACAAGGGGCACTTAAACGAATTGTAAATTGTGGGCCAAAAAAATTAAGGAGAAATTGCACAGATTGAATCATCCCTTAAAGGACCGGTACTAATAAATCCTCTGTCAGCGACGTAGTATGTGAATTGTTTTACATTACGTAGTTAAAATGCTCCCAGAAAACTGTGTAAGTGAGAGAACTAGCAATGGACAACGAAAAGCCTCGACGCTCCGACGGTTGCAAATAGTCTTGGCAGCCATTGAGATGGTTACACTTTACAGGGTGTTTGGTGATGAAGGGATAGAAGGGATAACCCTTGAAATGCTGATGGGGCACTTAACGCGTTCAGATAATGGCCGCTTAGGATTTGTAAAAACGGCGCGATGTTACGAGAGTTTTGGACTCTTAACTGATTCTGAGAGCTGAGGAATGTGATATTTAATTAAATTTTGGGAGGTGGGTACATTAAGGGTTTTAGTAGCACTGTCCTGAATAATATGATAATGTGCATATTAATTAACATTAACAAAAACTGTCAAAGATTTTTTAATGAAATATAGAAAAACAGCACATAGTAACACTTCAAATCAAATGTCCTGCACCTTTGATCTTATTTCATTGCAAAACGCTATTTTTTGGATTAAAAAAGGAAACATTAGGACAGTGACCTTATCAACATACCTGTTAACTAAAATATCACACACTAAAAGCGAGTTTAACGTTTCTATCCCTTTGTAAGACACCCTCAGTCTGGCCTGAAACCTGAACCGATATACTCACTTGTGTACTGTATTCTACGTACGTACTAGCTAACATCACTTAGCTGCAATGCTGTCACAACACAGCTCCAATATCACACGCCATCTGTCCTTGTCATACCTGCAACAAACGAGCAAGAGGTCAGCTTCCCGCCTTGTGGTCATCAAGGAATTTATAGCAACTACTATTGGCACTTATGTTTATGTGCACACGTGAAGTGTTAAGAGGTCAATCGCTTTAAAGCCCAGAGATATATTATAGAAGTAGAAACGCGGCGGGGTAAAATATGTTGACATTTAGTGCGAAATACTAATAACAATGCACGCAATATTTGTATACCACATTATAATACATACTTGTATAATGTATACTTAATAGATACTTGCATTAAGGTCTGCAAGCGTATGTTTTCTAGCTAGAGAGAGAACAACAAAACTGTTTATAGGTGTCATTATAATTATGAAAGTTCCGCTAGGGAACTATCTTTTTACGTAACTCCGATCTCATTTCGCAATATGTATCTTATTTTCCTAGGAATACGATACAAACCAACGTCGCTCAGAATAATGAACAAAAGGGACTAATGCATAAAGTTAAGGGAAGTGGTAATAAAATTAAGATCTGTTTTGTGCAAAAATGTCCATGGGGAGTATATTTACTATGGCCGCGTCCAGAAGTTTAGGGCATAAAGCTGTAATTAAGTTAACAGTCAGTTAAATCTGGCATGTTAGGGGCCATTTCAAAAGGTACTAACATTTTCGGTCCTTAACTCAAAACAGGGAAAAAAATGTATTTGTTATGTTATTACGCGTAAGCTCGCTATTCTAACAATTGCTGTAGAATAATCTCGACAGTAAAACGGCTTAATTAAATACGCTATGAAAGTCACACAAGCAGCGTCAACTCTGCCTGGCCAACCCTACCGCGCGTAAAGGTGGCGCGCATTTTGCCAACGCCCAAAATATTACATCAATTCATCGGATCGGTGGGGCTGTCAACACCACTAATGGTATTGGTAACGTGGCAACACTAATTAACTCGTCGTTGCCAATTTATGGCTAGTTTTCTGCAGAAAATGCTATAATCAAAATAAATCGCCGCGCACTTCGCACGCGAGGGGATAGCGAACAAATTGGATTGGCGTTAGTTGCCTTGTTCAGCGATTTCTTTACTGTCGCTTCGTGGAACGTCGAGCTTTTTAATGTTTCACGTCACACTGGCCATTGTTCTGGAGGAATAGTAATACAGTTAATTATTTTTTACGAGCTCTGGCTTTATGAATGAACCGTGCTGACGTGTTCGTGTTAAAGAAATAATTTAAAAAATACAGCTTTTATAGAAAGCATTGCGTTGAAATTGGTTCATTACGCCAACTGGCCAAGTACTGCACCATTTTATAACAATAAAACGTACATATACTCAATTATAGCAGAACAGAACAAAAAACAATCGGAAGAAGGTCTAACGGTCCTAGCCGAAGGCGGTAAAGATCAAGCAATTTATACAACAGATATTGTTTCCGAACATAATTCAAATCGGTATTAATACGCCATAGAAAATTCCGTGTGAGTGCTGGGTCGGACCGTATTTACATTTAACGATCTACGCTTGTTTGTAGATGGCTATCGGACATTACACCGGTATCGGTATCGGATTATTCCGAGCGGTAACCCTAATTTTATTGGTAAATTTTCAGTATCAATAGCGTGGCGACCGATGATTTTGAAGCTTTGAAAGTGTCGACGTTTAATCCGATATTTATGACCTCAATACCCATGAAATCGAATATCTATACTTACGTGCTTATCCTAAACTGACACATTGACTTTGACTGAACTCATTCGTTCATGTTAAGTAACCGGTTGATTGGAAACTTAAACTTTTAATAAAATAAATAGTAATGTGAACAATGCATGCAAACATTTTTTGTGAATTAGTTCATACAATCAATCAAGTTTTGTAATCAGATTGTTGTAACCAAAAAAATTGTGTAGAATTTATGAACCTTTTCTAACTTTGAAACGACAACTGGATTGTTTTTACGGGTGTAGTTGAAACTGATCAAAATTCGTTTCTTGCTGTTGTGTTGTCAATACAAGATTTCGACAAATAAACCGTTTAAAATAAATTGCTAGTTCAATTTGCGTTATTGCGTCCGAATAAAAAACGAGCTGCAATTGAGTTCAATAAGCAAAATAGATCTAGACAATCGACTGAATAGATTTAGACAACTGGTACCAAAATTGACTTTTTTTTCCATTGCGGCAAAGTTGCTTAAAAAGCCAGGATATTTAACCATGATGTTGAAACATCTAAAGTTTTAATTTGACTGATTAAGTTTAAAACTCTAACAAATAATCGAAGCAATAACATTAGGTAGGTATTAGACTTTTATTTTCCCTCGGCATTTGAGGTGTTAACTTATTCACCACGCTTGACTAATTTTAACCTAAACTGTCTATATTTGCCCTTGAACTTTCAACAGACAGCTAATACAAGTGTCACATTCCTTAAACACCCGTTATACCCACCCCGATATACAGGGTGTTCTGATGTAACAACGCTCGACAATTGTTGGGGCCCCGCTAAAGCGGAACACACCCTGTGCAGCGCTGTTCGAGCAAGGATTATCTACACATCTGTGCCTTCAAGCTATTCGGTTGCCTCTAATAACCGCTCTATAAATTCTGAGTTTCCTATAACATTATGTTTCACGATAGCGCAGTTTACACGTATACTTGAAGCTGTAGTTTATTTAAGAATATTGGTTTAGAACTCACAACTTCGTTGGGTCACCATGCGATTTTCTTATTATTATTTACGCCGTATACATGTCAGCCGTAATTATCACTGTCACTGATGACTTGATGATTATTGACTTTAGGAATACGAATTCCGTTAACACGCATTAGTGTCATAGGAATAAGAATCTTTGATCAGTGATCACAGACGTTGTGTCACTTAGGCGTTAATTAAAAATGAGATATAATATCAAACGGAAAAATATTTTAATTACTAGCTATGTTAGGGTAATCTGGTTCATTCATTAAGACAGTCGTTTGTAAAATTAAAGTACCTACATAATAAAAAAAATCTAATTTAAAACTTGAGCACAAAAACTGCTTTCGTCTGCTTTTCGCATAATGCCATTGAATCTCAAGTAGTTGTACTATTCTACAAAAAAAACTTATAAACCTGCCAAATGCGTGCGCATTGTTCAGTAAAAGTTTGATGGGACAGTTTCGCACGACGATTTATTTTATATGCATCTGCGCGTCAACAAGATACTCGTACCGGCCTATCCCCAATCCGGGTGTATGGCGTGTTTTGTGCCCCTGTTAAACCCAATACGCCAATAAAGCCACCATTCCGCACTCACGGACGCGCCCTGAAATTTTGACAGCCGTTAAAAGCGTACATTTTACTTAACGAGCCCGTGGGGCGGTAAACTAATTTTTCGGTAAATTAAAGGTTTTAATTACCGAAAAGTAATGACTCCTCAGTTTCGTTCCTGGGAACGGTTTTTTTGTTTTTGTTACGAGCGCAGATTTGAAAGCGGCTGCTGAAAAGATTCGGGGAGATTGGGCGGTTGCGATTGCTTGCTGTGATATTTTATAAATGTCTTGCCGTATCTTGTGAAAGCCATTTGAGACATGAAAGAAAACGTATAAAATCTGGCTCATTCAATCTCAGAAACATGGATTAACAAGCTGTTGCCCGAGACTCCGTCTTTCTCCGAGACAAAAGAAATCTATGTCCTTCTCGGGGCAAAAACTAGCTCCATAATGATGAAGTGTGAAAAAGTAACTTTTACACAACCGGGTATCTTCAACCTAACCCTGAAATCGCTAAACGTGGCACTGGATTTTTGAATGCATGTGCTCTGCCTGCCCCTCTTGGGAATACAGGCGTGAGGATATGTATGCATGTATGTATGGGTATCTTCAGAGAATCGTTTTAAATATCCCCAAAGATAGATTAACAAGATTTAGCGCGTTAAGAATACACAATTGCAAAGCTAGTTAAGCTAGCGTGCAGTGCACCTTAATTTCCTAGTCCTCGTACATCCATAAGCAACCGCATTAAAACAGTCCGCCAGCAAGCCAACCCGCTCAACGCCCCCATTAACACTTGAGCAAAAACACCTACAATAAAAATCTTTCATAAACAAAATGACACTCGTAAACCACAAAAGCTGTTTCCCCCGTAATGAGCATATTCCCGGCGCACGTGAGCGCAAATTGGTGTAAAAAGTCATATTATTTCCAGACCAGCCCGCTATATTTAATTTGGCTAATTGACAAGCATTACCGCACTCCGCTTTCGTCATAGTTAAGTAATGGATGTTTGCGCTGGCAGATTTTTACGCGACTTTTAATGGTGGCTTTGGTCGTTTAGGTATATTTGGCTGTTACACTTTAGCCCTAGTCGACGGGAGTATTTTTTATAGAATAATAGTACTACGTACAGAAGGTTCACTCCCGAACATGTTTACATACTGCTTACTATTGTTTACAGCTTGCCGTAGACTATTCAAGGGGTCTGCAGAGCGTACCTTAACTGCAGAGTGGACCTCCCCTGGCAGCGTTGAGTCTTTTGGAAGTTCAATGTTCGTTGAGTCTTACAAGACTTGTCATAATACTACCATTTTGTACTACGGTTGTAGATTAAAGACAGCAGAAGCGAGGTTGTGTTGTGCGGTAGCGTTGAAGTATCGGTTGTAATATTCCAAATTACACAAAATAACGTACACAAAGTACTGGCCGGGAAATAAGCGTTTCGTTTTTCCTTCGCTCCACCACGCTCTCGCTCTGCATCCGCTGTTAGTACGTTTGGCGCTTTATGTAGTAAAATTGATGTATTTTGCAAATTAGTATGGCGCTAAGTATAGGATTTAAGATACGAATAGTTAAGGCTAGCTTTCATAATGGTAATACAGACATCTTTCACTATTATGGACATAAATAAACAACAGCTACACCCAAATTGGTCTTAAATCATATTGTTACTCGTAACCGGTGGTTTAAAGAGACATAGCAATAAACATTTCCTCTTACTAATTGAAGCAATTACTATTATATCGATTAGTCGGGTTCCGTTTCAGATGGAACGATCGAAAGACTAAATATTTTAATGTTGACGTCACTCGCTACCACTCCATTACTCCCATAATTTTACTTTCCGGTTTCGATGCGACGCAAAAGTACCGCAAGCAATGGCGCGGGTAAAATTACGAAAGAGCACAACGTGTTTAAGCGAATGACGCTCCGACATGGTTGATCGTCATATGGATGACGATTGGGTTGAAAATGTATCCTTCTATTAGTTCCGTCGGTTACTTATATACCTAGTGGTCGGAAATACACTTAAAAACTAAAACTAACCTAAACTAAAGGTAAACTTGGTAAGATTTTAAGTGGTGGGGGTAACTCTGGCTATCGCATTCTCCAGATAAACTTACCCCCACCACTATATTAAGCCTGCAATGTGTAATAGGGTAGGCAGAGCACACAAATAGTTAGATAGACCTAACCATCATTACTCCACGTTTTATTGCCACTTTTCTTAGATTTTCGTTGGTTAAAAAGGTATAATAGGGACAAGTTGCTAGTCTGTTACCGAAATCATATCTTCTTAACCCGACAACTACACGGGTAACTTACTTTTTTTTTTGTACAACTACGAATACCGAGTAGTACAATACTTATACTATCCAGCACTAAATAGGTGCGCAAGCAGTGCACATTAAGCATCTTTAGTGTTACGGTAATATCCATTATCTAGGAGTGCTCTCCAGTAAGCACTAGACTGAGTGCTCGGTCTCCTAGATTGTTCTACGGAGCACTAATTAATATTAGGTATTCTAGGTTACTAGGGCCTGAAGATTTAGTGAATGCTCGTTTCTGCCCGCCGTTCTAAGTATTGTATCGGGGTTGGGTCAGGTCGGCTTTACATTTATAATGCATATACATACATAGTATCACGTCTATGTTCCCTGACGAAATAGGCAGAGCATATAAAACTTTACATAGACACACTCATGACTGTTTCACATTTCGTACATACTTCTACGGATCCTTTAGGTTTTTTCGTTGACGCCTGAGCTACTTAAATTACCACAAATTATAAGGGTTAGCTTAGAAAAATTCACTGTCATTTATATTATGCCATGCAAGATCAAACCTAACGCTATTTGTAAATTTCCTCCTCAGAATATTTTCATATCCAAAGCTAAAATATGTGGCGAAAAACTTATTATTTCGCTCAACGAGACCGAATTACTCTGTAGTAATGAAATACTCCTCTTTAAAACCAAGTTCATAACAGAAGAGTTGCTTATTTTTAACGCAGTTGGATTAAACTTACGCTGGCGAATATGGTTCTTTGGTACTGCCAATATTAGAATTATGTAAGTAGTTGGATTTCTACATGACTCAATTAATGCCAACCATAAAACTAATCAAAATATACGGAGTATGTTTGCAATAATGTACCTACTAATATTTTTTATGAACTGTTTATTAATGTTTAAGCTTCATTTCTTGGCAGAAGGGGGTAATTAAAAGCTGAAATAAACAGCAAGCAGTAAATAAAAAACTTGAATGATAAAATCGTCCGTGACTAGATCATTCATTCAGATAAATGAAAAGATTTCACGTACCCTCGCAATGACGAGGTTTTTTACGTTAAACAATTGTGTGTTTACGTGTTAACGAAGCTACTCGGCACATAATTAAACCCTTTTCCAGTCTGGTTTGCAAGGGGATGCAGCTTCGGAATGAAGACAAACTGCCTTTAATCAATGGGATTTACAACCAAGTTTGTTTTCGGTACAATTAAACGAGCTCGCGGAAAAATTAATTCGAGTCCTGCTGTAATTAACAGGGTGAATTAATGACGCGGAGTGGAAATGTAACGCGCTTAAAGAAGTTAGTGTCGTTGGATTAAATATGAAAGCAGAAACGCTAATTTCCATTAGAACAGCTAGTAAAAAGTGCGAAACGAATGCTAGTTACTTTGTTCGCGCAAGGAATTTTAAACTACTTAAAAAAAGATCATCTGTCTCGCGACTCCCAGCTCGCAAGAGAAATTCCATCAAAAAACGTAACAAAAAAGTGAAGAAGAAATAAAGTAACAAAGTAACTCGCTAAGGGAATAGCCGTGTTCCCGATTCCTCGTAAGAAACATAAATTGACGTTCGTGACCGCACAACTGTTTCCGTATAAAATGAAGATTTATAACGAAAGCGGTAATTAAAATGGCACCGGAGTAATACGCGCCTTGCCTAACGCTGGATTGGATGGCCAACATGATAAATGGCCAATAAGTTAGGGCAAATGTTCGTTAAAAATTAGCAAAGGTGTGCCCGCGGAGATTTTAGCGCGTTCGGTGATTAATAACCAAAGATAATTAAGGATCTCTCACTATAGTCTCGTGTAGTTATCTTTGGTTTTTGTTTTTACTGAAGCGACATGTGTATTAAAGTACAGTCTCTTTGCGAAAAATAATATTACTTTTACTAACACCACACTAAGTCACACATTTATTAGATTAACTGGTTTAAAAGAACTAAGGATACATACAAATGGGGCAGGCTGGGCTTACTAACTGTTGTAAAGATAAAATTGAGACTGTACAGTCAGGGGAATTGGATGTTTAGCACGTTGAGATAAAAATTCTAAAATTGGCCTGATTACTGTTTCCAGCCAGTTGCATGACACAAATACTCAATATTGAACGTCATGGTGAAGTTTGTCCTATAATGCGAATAAATTATGAAGGCGGTCAACCTGCTAAACATCCAATTTCCCTGACTGTACCTATCACGTTTCGTAGCCCGTTTCAGCATAATCACAGGTTTAAATATAGACGAAAGAGGTATACCTAATAGTGACAGGTTCCTCGCATGTCGCTTAAAGGAACTTTACTAACATCTAAAGTGCACAGATAATGGCTTTTCCAGACGTACAACCTACTAGCTAGGCTACCTACAACTCGCAACCACGCACTTGATCAAACATTTGCCGTTGGCAATGAACGTATGCAGTCTTTTGGAACATTGGCCCAACACCGTGTATCCAACGTCTCGCAAGCAAATGAGGCCAGTGTGTTCCTTTGACAAAGAAATGAAAGCATAATTACGTGCTCGGAGCAAGAAAGTTGAAATGGAAACCTACGATTATTTCCCAGTGGCAGTTAGTTTTATCGAACAGTGTAACCTTCACTTCACATTACGAATATTAAAAGAGCTAGGCTGATCGTTGGCGATCTAATCTAAAAATATGGATTATGAAAGTGGCAATTCCTAAAACCAAGTTTATTTGACGTAATGTACCTACTGTATAAATAGTTGAGTGATCGCACCAAACATTTATCCAGAATGACAAGATTCCAGAATGGATCAAGCTTCAAACGTCGACTGTTCTCGTGTCGGTAACCACATCACATATTCAACAGAACGACGGTTGAACAATTGTTAACAGCGGAAATACCCAATACGAGTCCCAGCATTCCTTTACGGTTGGCCATTTAGTCGGACATACGTGGAACAATGCATATTGACTCCTTACTGCCTGCAATAGGCAAATCGGCATGCGAAACGCGTTAAATTGTGTAATGATACATCCGAACATAGCCAGGTTGGAATATAATAGATGATCCGATTGATCATGATTGTCAATTGGAATTAAACCGGTATGGTCTGGTCTAATGGTCCATTTTCTAAGACTGTAAATCTACTTTGATGACCCAGCTGCGGTCCAAGGGCCGCATGCTGTCCACCAAGCTGCGACAAGTAACCCTATGCTTGTATCACTATAAATGTATTAGAAATATTATAGATCCCTGCAGAAAGAAAGGATTGTTACCACAAACAGAACTTCATTACAGTACAAACGAACACATTGGAACAATTTGAGTCGGGTTTCACACGCGTTGTAATTGCTTAAAGCAAAATGAACCATCTTAGCATACGCCGCAGCCACGCAGCCTCTGCTCTCATACATACGTACCGTACACAGACATACAAACATGAATACCGTCACGCTTCTTTCCTACAGGAGTGGCAGAGACTAATTTGTTCCACTTGCTATGAACTTACACTTGTCTATTACTAAGTACTTAGTTGTAACTTAAATATCGTCACGGATTTGCAAAGCTTTTTGTTTAATTATGTCTATGTTCAACAAATTGATTATTTCTGTATGTACTTAACGTTTCGAGTGCAGTAAGAATACAGACATGCTGCGACATCATGTAAAAAAAACTTATAAAATAAACGGAACATGGAGTTATCAGCTAGAACCATCCACGGACGTGATCGACAGATCCCCGACGCCAGAAAACGGTGGAAATTCTGTGCAGATAATAATAAACTTTGAGACGTCGAACTCTAGCGCAAACTCAAGATTGGAAAGTCCCGCTGCGCCAAATATTAAATTTCGATGGGTTTGTTTACATTGCCGGCGCTCTAATAAAACGTGTAAGAGAATGCAGCCGGCAAACTGCACTAATCCGGCAGCGAGCGGCAACGCCACGTCCCATTGCCTTGCGCGATATCCGATAAACGATGTTTTCTGCGAACGGATTTATGATTTGTTTGGAGTAAACGTATGAGAGTATTCGACATTCAACTCTTAGATAATTCTCTTGATCTTATTGCTCATGAATTGGATAAAGGTCGCCGGAAACGCTGGATGCAGGTCGCATCCACCAGCTATTCATGGAAGTCTAAAGGGGAAGCCTATGTTCAGCAGTGGACGTCTTATGGCTGAAATGGTGATGATGATGATGATGAATTGGTTATACCGTCTTACAAATTCCCTGTTTGTAGAAAAAATGGTTTAAAAGACCCTGACGACCGTTAAAAACTTAACACAAAAGCGACTTTCGCCTCGAAACAATGGTCTTACAGAAAGCACTGCCCAGGTAGTGACGAGAACTAAACGTAACATCACACCTGTATCCCAAATGGGATAAACAAAGCACAAAAAAACATTAGAGAAACAACAAATACAACATTTACGTTTTTATGGCATTTTTGGCGGATTAGCAAAAGGACCCTAGAAACATAAAATTTCGACTTTCGATTGTGGTTTCTGATCTTGCAAGGTAAATTTCTATCTTAGAGAGAATACCTAAAATTAGGACAAACGGGCATTGAACATGTGTAGTGGACGATCATGAACCGCTTTACAAGGCCAATTGAGCAATCGGGTATAGCACTCC
This sequence comes from Adoxophyes honmai, assembly GCA_005406045.1. Lineage (NCBI taxonomy): Eukaryota > Metazoa > Arthropoda > Insecta > Lepidoptera > Tortricidae > Adoxophyes > Adoxophyes honmai. Next base: position 27,575 of record BHDV01071030.1, on the reverse strand, counting down.
AAAGCGCCCGTGCCAATTGAAATGGCATGGCAACTGACAATCGTCTTGTCATTGTCAACAAGTCCCGAGCAACTAACGATATTTCGATCTGTTTGTATATCACTGATGAAGAATAAATAGAGGTAAACGACAATAAAATGGCCAATCAATATCCGTATTAAGCAAGACTTTTCTTACAACTTTTCCAATCTCTTGCAGCGTCTCACAAAAACTTTTAACCAAAACATAATTTACATCGAAGCACACCCTGTGGGAAAGAAGTGGGCATAAACCTATGTTGTAAAAGTAAATCTATTACATTTTTATACGCCCGGAGCATAAAAAAAGAATATAGGTAATATTACGACAAGCTTGCTATAGGTCTATAAAATACTTAACATTTGCCATAGAGTACATCCAGCCATAACCGTGGTCTTAAGGCAGTATGCACCATAAAAAGAAGATAAGCCAGCCTCGCTTTTTAACCACGTGCGTAAAGCGCGGTTCCATTGCCTCCCCCGACACGATATCGCCGTGACGTCAAAGCATTAGGCATTGTCACAATGATAAGAACGGGGAACAAGTTAGTAAAATGATAATTTAATGACTCAATTTACAGAAGCCGATGCTTCATTGACAAAATGATTAGTTAAGTGGATTTTAATGTTTTTACGCTTGATAAGTGGACAGCTGCACTAATAATCACAACTCGTGGTAATGAAATGTATTGTTTTTTGCTCTACTTTAAAATGTCTTACACTTTCAGCGCTTAACTGCAATCAGGACAATTTGAGGAATGCAGTTACATGTCAGCTGAACCCGTGTTACGTGACACAGTAACCCGTTTTGTGAAAGTTAAGTAACTTGGCGAGCAAACATACCCATTTGTTTCAAGTCTCTGACTGCACAAGCCAATTCCAACTATCCCTTTACATTCACCAATTTCAGTTCAATAAGAAAACAGAAAGTTCATATCATACGTGTTGTTTTGAAATTTTACAGTTACAAAGAAAATTGTACCATCTAGTTTGTAATTTTCATCGACACGCGTTACAACTCAAATTGGCTTAGTTGACGTGATTCTATCCTTTCCACAATGACATTGGAAACAGATCAGGAGCTAACCATCGTAAAGTTACAGTATACATAATCAATAATCGTAACTTATGCGACGGACCGACTTTTTACTGATACTTACAGGGAGCCAACACGTTGGCGTAAAATTGGGTAATATACCATACCACAAGCTTCTTACTTCCCCGCCAGCACTTATGGCAACTTCTAAAACCACGGCCCCGTTAAGAAAGAACGTAAAAGTACAATGGAAACTTTTGTTTGACACTTTTTCAAGCGCCGCAGCAGAATACAGAAAGAGTTTTAGATTTTTGTTGTTCTGAAGTGACCACAAGATGTTGTGGTTGGACATAACATTATGAAAGATACGTAAACGTTACGATGGTCAAGAGTATTTTTTATTCATGTGCATTATGTTATCTAATGTAAGTTATTTTCTTCGTGCATTATGTATCTCACTAGCATTAGGTACTAATACTTCGTTATTTTAGTAGAATGCCTTGCTTTTAACTTAAAACACATTACCCTAACTACATAATCAAGTATGACGTAACTTAATACTTTAAACGAAATAAAGTCTGACTACAAAAGAGCATACCTATAAAAATACAACAGCAAAATATTATCTCGTTTGAATGTATAATGGGCCTCCTTAGCGAATCTTCGCCTTATGAATAAATGTAGTAGAATGTTATTAAATAATATGTAAATTGTAGACTGCAAACAGGGATCTGGGTTACGTAGATTGTGTCTGGGAGATTGTTGTGGTAATTAATACAAAGTAACCAGTGCTTGGCTTGCTGCCGAACGCTGACTAATGGTGAGGGGAAGAAATTTACTATTATGTCATTATCAGCCTTTTGGTCTAGCCTGGTAACTGTATAAGAATATAAACGAAATCTTGGTCCTTTCAATATGTATTAAAGACATATTATGAAAACCGATTTTAGTAGTAATCCGAAATATACCATGAAACATATAATGACGAATCAAAATTTATATCATTCCAATTGTGCATTGCTTGTATTGAACAAATAGAATTATGATAATAGTTAAATTTGATGATTAATTAAGTACATTTAATATACTGAATTAATGTTTTGACTAGGACCAATACCGCTCTGGATCGGGAGGAATGGAGACAAAATGGGGAGGCTTTAGCCCAGGTGTAGAACCGCCCCAGGCTACATAATATCATCATACATAATATTCCATTAAATTGATTAACATCCACATTTATAACGATTGTCTTCTCCACAAACGAAAACATTTCTTTCCGCTGCATTATATTGCTCCACGTTGTCACGCACTAAGAGCAGCCCAAAGCACCAAGACAGGATTGATGCCCCAAATTATTTATCCACGCTATCCCATTGAAATCGTTATTTCATCCGACGTACGCCAGTATGTCTTAATTCGCTATAACTTGTAGGACAAATTGAATAAACAATAAAGGAGATCTTGATTCAGAAATGGCGGGCATTGTGCGAAGTCGGGACAAACAAATGATAAATAATGTATTGTGCTTATGAGAAGGGATTTGGAGGGAAACGGACATTCCGATAATAGGATTGCTGCGGAGGCCCAAGCTGCAACGATCAATAAATAATCGATAACTTGAACATCTTAGAAAAACTAACACCATTTCTATACACGTGCTCTTTAAATTTCACCAAAATTGCATATCTGGACAGCGAATACGATATATGATCTAAGATGGACCAATTGGTTCAGTTTCAAAGCAAAACCCCTATAATGCTTAAATAGGTAAATATGTAGACATTCAAGACTCGAAGAGAGGAAATATTCAACTGTCTAAAGGATTTTGCTGGCAATATCAATGACGACTCTTGTGCAAAACCAACATCCTCAGAATGTCAATCACCAACTGACACTTTGAATACGTTAGTGTTTCTAATGTTAACCTATTCTCTTAGCGTTATAGCTAGTAGACAGTCACCTGTTTAAGCATAATAGCGCATGGTTGTTTCAGCGTAGAACGTTAAATTTGAGAACCGAAAAGTGACCAGCGCTCGATGGATGTTCCATTAGAGTTTAATCAAGAACGTAGTAAATTTTCAAACCACTGACAGGCTGCGAGATTTTATGCAGTAACAGCGTCATTGATTTTTGGTAATTAAACTGATGATGGTATATTGTAGTCTCTAAACAGAACCATAGTGACCATAGGGCTTGCGTCAAGGACTTTTGTCACCTGGGTCATTTTTAAGAAAGAAAACCTAAATTCTTCAGACACTTTTCCGCAAAGAAGAATAAAAGAAACGGCTCTTATAGAGCGATGAGAACGAAATCAAAGAATCTAATCATTCAAGCATAAATCTTAGTTTCGATAATCCTCGATCTTTCCTCTATTCAATTCAATGCCAGTAATATACTGCTTAAGCATAATTCAATAACTTTTGTCATTTTCTCTCTCCGTCTATCACCGAGGTTATTACGGCATCCGGCGATAAAATTTCATCTCAACCGGGAGAAGGCTCTCGCCTAACTGACGAAGCGATGAACGGCAGGAATTATTAAAGGATTTGCGGCTTAAAAATAGAACCTGGCGATGGATCCGAAATAAAACACGCACCCTTGCCAATTATAACGTTCAAAAAATAATGCGTATTTTTTTTAAGATAATCTGTAACGCAGCTATTTCCTCGAGCCTCCAGAGGAAAACATCTAAAATGAAAAGAAAACAGTCAGGTGAAATTGGATGGAAATTACGGGAACCCGCGATTGCGGATTTGGTGGTCTCCACAAAAATCTGGCGAATAGGGCGGCTCCGTTTAAATTAGCAATTTGCCTTTTTAAGAAGCTTCCGCGGCCACTACTTAAATCGAAAATGAGTTGGGTTTGTGCTACGTGTAATAGCTTCGGAGACAAGCTATTTAATAGTCTAAAATCAGTTTTTGCTTTCGCAGAATTCGTGTTTTTGGTAAATAAAATTATGGAGTAGCAGATAACCACTTAGATTTAGAGCATATCTTAAACAATTCTTCCAAAAGTATGTTGCGATCTGTTACTTGAATAACTAATAAACCATTTCCCTATTTTAAAAAACTATAATAAGCGTTACATCTGATACTGATAAATTCATAAGTGCCGGACGCGACCTTTCGATCATTCTACCAAAGCAAAAGATGATTAAAAAGTCAAACACTATTAAAAAGTTAACGTTCGAATTTCGAATGCGTTCCATGCCCGTCAATAAAGCAAGCAGAAACTTTGTAACTCTTCCGAAATGAGGGCAACGCTCCACTTTCTGACCGAAACCAGTTCTAGTTGTTGGCACTCCTCGATCGCTTAACGCTGCATTCTGATTACTCATATTTGTTCCAAATTCAAACACTAACTTTTGTTTTGTAAGTGGCCAGTTCGATTAATTGATTGTTTTTTTTCTTTGTTGACATAAAAAGTGACCCTGTTGTTGGGTCGTTGAAACTAGTCTTTGATTGTCTTAGTAACTTTCTAAAGCCTTCACGGGTATTTTCGACAGAAATTCGTTATTAAAATCGTGCAGGTAAATTTTGTACAAAATATAGAGTAACCGTATTTAAAGGTTAAATTTAATCTATGAATTTTAACTTAACGTCAGACAAAATAATTTTCGGGTACCGATTTTAAACGTGGCGAGTGACTATTAATCATGAAACAAATGGTGCGTGAAATCGACTATGAAACGTTCTTTACAATTCTGTGTTGCAACTTTTATTATTATAACGGGAATTGTATTTTATGAATAACCATTTAACACCGACGACTTATTAATGGTTTCATTATAACAGACAATTGAAGTATTGCGTTTTCTTTTGTCTATTGTCTATCGGAAAATGTGCAAAAACTTTTGTCCGGAAAGAAACACTTCAGATTATACTTCACAAAGTGAAAAGACTCTCAATTGTGATTCATTTTATACCGAAATAAAGATGACTAGAGGAACGGCATCTTCCTCTCAAGTGAAAATTGCACCATAATTATAGTGACGTCACTCAAAACTTCTAAGCACAACATCCTCGTATTTTTTTGGTTGTCTAACAAGAAACAATGTCTAACTTACGGATCGAACAGTTTTCAGTCGTCTAGCCTATTCCTACTATACAGGCACCACTTTAGTAGCCTAATAAAAAAATGAGAATGTATGTAATTAAACACATCGCGCACTCCACAATATCTTTCAATATTCGTCATTCCAAAAGGTCTCATACGACGCACTAAAGCGGTCCTAAATATGACTCTTCCAAACGGAAATAAGGCCCAAATTAAAATGTAAGTGTAGAAATAAAATCTAAGTACAAAATCAATCTTCAACTGTTTCTATGAATAATACAGCTAACCAATGTCAAGTACTTCGTCGAACCACGCCACGTGGCCTAGAAGCAAGCGTTGTAGACCCAATGGCCCAGTTAATAGGTGCTAATATCGATGGGTTCGATTTTCGCTTGGTTACCGTTACGCCTGTGCCACATTTGAAGTGTAAACATGATGACTCACAGAGCCGTTTCTCATTACTCTTATACAGGCTGAATATTAGCATAACAATTATGCATAATTATTATGAAACAACCTGTATAATTATTTAATGGCTGGCTATAATGTTCACACGATTTGCCTGAGAAAATGGAAAAGAAAATTTAGCCACGCTTTTTTTGTAGCCGTTCTTTGATTATTTTTTAGAAACATTTTTACATAAAAAATCTCTGTCGCCTGTTTTTGTAATTTAGCATTTTCTAGGAAATTATAGGAAGATTATTTCTAGGAACTGAGATCTTATTCGACTCAAATGTCAACCTCATCAAAACGTGCCGGAAGGCGACGGGCGGCAGGGCGGTATTAATGTTCCGCAGTGCTCTCTGATCAGCAAGTGACTGGATAACCCTCAACCTAGCTGTCTGAAACATAGTGCAGTGGCCTTGGAGTCTAATAAACAACTAAGTAGACTTCTATAATATCTGCTGGCTAAAACAATGGGAAACCTAACATAGTCCCCAAAAAAAGCCATTACACTCGTGTGCTCGGTTTAACTCTTCAAAGCGGCGTATTCTTCTTGGCAATCGTAGTCTTACTAAAGCATTGGTAGACTCGAAAAGGACTTATAAAAAGTCCCTTACACCCGGCCTACTTACTAAAATCCCAATTTTGACTTTTCGACATCCACAATCAGCTCTGTAATTCGCACTCATTGTCCGACCGTTATAAACCGACAATTTTTGAACTGTCCATCACAAACCTCTGATTACCACGAAGTTTCCCACGTCTTTGATTCCAGTTAAGTAGAACCTAACTGCCATTAAAATGCCATCAGGGACAAAAGCTAGCCCTTGCCGGGACAAAAAGGGCTGACACTTTGTAAGGCACCGCATAGTTCTTAATCCTGCTTAGGAAAGTTCCCTTCGTCGGAGCCTTAGAATAGGGTTTACATTTTTAAGAAGAACTAAGTGAGAAGTAGCTGTTTGTTTAAGTTTGTTCTGATTAAGCCGTGTTCATCTTTGACATCTTCTCTCGGTCTGACAATGCCCTGACGTTATTCTTGAGGATGACAGGTGATACGTTAACTGTTTTAAAGTTAGACGTTTTCGGCAACTTGTGATATGAAAAGTAATTGTGTAGGTACACATTCTACGCTGAAACATTTGAACACTGACGACTACCAGAAGACTTTTTGATCTGCATTTAATGCGTAGGTATCTAAGTGTTGCAAAGAGTGTAATGTAGCAATGATCGGCGTCAATTCGCTTGTGATTTTAGACACATATATAAATTTAAATAAATAAATGAAGAAAACCTGCAAAGCTATCGATACATTTCCGCTTATATTTTTTTACGTTCTACAAGAGCAACAGATTGTAAACAATCTAGTACAAACGATACAATAGAATCTACTCTGTATTCCAAATCTTTCATTACAAACAAGCAATCAAATTGTGAAATGTTCTACAATAACATCACGGAACATTATGGTCATTTTTGTGGTCACAAGAATCCGAGACACTTTCTAAATGAATCATCGTCCATTATTCCGAAACGTCCATTATTTAAGGTCGACGCTCTTGGGCCACGAGTGCTGCGGACATCATCCGGGCTTATATGACTTTCCAATGGGTTGTCAGAGTATGGTTGTCATGTTTTTTGTTTGGATCTTGTCCTGTGCGTAAAGCCATAGCGACCTTATTGTATTAACGGCAATTGTTTTCTTCCAAAATCAAATGCGTAGTAATTTTGCTGGAGTCTTCTTAATAAGCACATATATTTTTTAAAGCTGAGGTTAATACCAGTTTTTTGATATCTATGCTACAATGGAACCGACCTTCTCAATAAATAAATTAAATCAGGCATTGAACTTCATATTGTACCACAATTTTCGTGGCCAACTTAATAACAAAGCCAAATACTTGATGAAAAAAATAAGATTGTCGTAAACCTAAAATTACGCCACAAGTAAAACGTGCCTGTCTTTTTAAAAGGTTTATTGGATTATCCCGAGCTGATGGTAAAATAAAATCTGTCCAACGGAACCGGAAATTTCGTTGAGATTATGAGAGTAAAATTACGGGTGTAATAAGTTTAAAACACTGTTTTTACGTAGCATTTAACTCGCCAGTGTCGGCCGTGCGTGTTGCTTTGCGTGAGGAAAGATTGTTGTGTATTCTCATTCATGATTCGTGACATTTAAATACGCCAAGGTTAATTATCGGGTACTGCAAGTATCCAAGTATGCAACAAAACGGACGTAGTGCAAAAAGCGCCGTTAAACAGGTAACAAGTTTGTGCTTTTTGCATTTTAAGGACGCTTATATTAAAGTAGCAACAATTAAGTCAAACAAACGAGTGTGTTGAAATATTACGATTAAATTACGGAAGAATTATTCTCGACGATGCCAAAGGCAAAGGTATTGTTTCCATCTGAATGAAAGTCGAAAGCTATACAAAGACCGATACCAAAATAATAATACCAAGCTTAACAACTTTTAGACCTTAAAAGTCGTTTTTTGCCGCGGCAGGTGGCCGGAGACGGGTTCCCGATTGGCCGAGACCCTCAAGGACCCACCACCCCTAACTTTGTGAAATAACTAATAATGATACCACGGCTCGGCGGTTCCGCGGATTGTGAATTGCAAGGGACTGGCCATTTTTGGTTGCCCGATGTTGACATGGCAAAAAAACAAGTATCTGGCTCTGGGTTGGATATTTCGTTTAAAAATAATGAATCAGCGTAAAATTATGGCTCTGCCGGAACAGTCTTTTGAACAATAAGAGGCCTATGTGGCTGGTAATACTGTCGCACTCTTAAGAAGCCAGCCATTTGGAAGTGTCAAATAAACTGCAAATTAAAACTTATGACCACGTTACCGTATTGCCAATGGTCATTTGCAAAACGTTCTTCATAATAGCATTAAGAGCTGAAACCAATGTAGAGACCGTTCAGTCTTAACATTGGATGTAATCAGAAAATCAATATCTGTTGCCGCATTACCTACACGTATGTAGTTGGTACGCAAAGGCGGTAAGCTAACACAGCCGCAAGTACACTTAAGGCTTCATAGCTCGCTCGATGGTAATAAAGGCAGAAACTTGTCGGTCCAATACTTCGATTTGAAGGTACACTCCACTTAAAACTCGGCGAATAAAAAGTTTCCCCTCCAAAAGGACAGGACCACAACTCTGACAGTTCGGGCCCCTTTACGCGCGGCATCTGAATGACGCCAAATATCTTTTATTATTATAGGATAATAGCAAATCAAGGTGCTCCTGAGCTTTGCGAAGAAATTGCTCCCAAACAATACAAATTGCGGCATTCTAGAACGTCGGAATGCAATATAATTTTAGATATTAAGTTTTTTTTTGTGAATTTTGAGCATCATGTTCCTGGAATACATTCTGATTGGTAACAACTATGTTAATGAACTTTTTGAGGTTTCTTAGATATGAGGCAAGAACAAAAGCTATGACTATGAGACATTATATAAATATACAATTTCTAAGAAACATTTTGAATAATTTGATCTGCACGAATGCGCGCGTAATGTTTCGTGACAGTTTTTGTATGTTAGCTCGAGAATGTAAAAGCCTACTTGAAATCAAGATTGTTTTCTTTAATTTAGTGACATTGAACATTTTATTTATGCAAATAGGCTCCTAAGAGCACATCTACACATATTTTTTTAGTCTTCCAGGCGCTTCGGAAAGACTGAAAAATGCGCTGCAAAAAACGTCCCCGACAGATTTCTTTATTTTTCTTTTCAAATTATACTTTTATTTTAAAGTACTGACCAATGACGAATGCTCCTTTCTTGAAACATCAATTACTTTACTTCACTCATTAGGCCAGCTAACACCTGCTAAAGAGAGAAATGAGTGTTGCTATCTCATTCTAGCTTATAGCTGTATCCCTACATACGTAAGTAAAACTTACAAGTGTAAGGCTGGACGTTTAGGCTAGACGGTCTAGCCTAGATATAACAGTCTAAGGTGATCTACATGGGCTGTAACACAATCAAATAGAGCAAGATGAAATTTCAAGTTCAAGAAGTTTCTCTAATTTTGACGTCATTGACTCACACGGTCTAAGTAGTGAGTGGAGCTCATTTCGGTACGTGACTCACTCGGTGCGAAATCGAGCGCGAACTTGCGAAATATTTGGACCTAACTTTCCCGATTACCTTTTGTATTGTAGGTTTCTGAGAAACGATACGGTTTGTTGGCTTACATCCTGTGATCGCGTTTGCCGGCCCGCTGAATGCGAAAATGACAAAAAACTTTTATAAGGGGTTCTCAAGAATTTTATGAAGGAATTTAATTCCTACTAAGTGACGTTTTTTAATTACTTCCTCGTAATCAAGACAAAGTCTAAGAATCTAATCTTATACGAGCTAAAGGATTCTTTTTTTAACTTCAGCGGATCAGGAAACAAGTTTCATATTGAAATTTGAGTTCGGCAATAAGCTAAATCGAAGCGAGTCTATTGGACGTGCCTGGTATAAGTCTGCTGAGTACTCCTCCAAACTTGTCGAGTGCCTCCAAAGTTCGGTAAGGAGTTAATAGAATTCCTTGCCGACCGAAAGGTACAGAATCTGACAAGCCTTTGGCGTATTTTGATATGAATACCTTCACTTTAGTGGATACGCAGAAAAAATAACCGAAAGCGCTCCTAGCAAAGTATTGGCTTCGCATCAGCAATATGCAATTCGTACAAAACCAAAAAATATCTGCTAAAGCAACTAAGTTCTATTCTGTTATGCAAAAAGTATCGTAAAACGTACATTTCCGACTTTCCGTCCGCTGTTCAGCACAAAAAGGATCCCCACTAGAACCGCAGCGACCGCCAAGGACTCGGAACGGAAATCTAGCCCAACTAGTCACTATCTACTTATACGAGTATACAGGTAATCTAGGCTTTGTTACCTGGTTTTATGGGACATTGCCTTCGCCCGCAACTGTCATTTTGTGGCTTTTTACGGGCCTCTATCGCGTTGGGTTTGGTTTGTAATTACTCTGTGCTATCCTGAACTTTCTTTTTTCTTTGCTGAATTTTGAAACTATTTGGTACGATACCTTTCTTTTTAGATTGTATCTAAAGGTATAACACAATCGGTTGTATAATTAGGTAAAAAAACACAATTGTACCCTAATAGGTATGTAGCATTAGCAACATATTTATTTTCATAATGGAAAAAAGGGATCTATCTAATCACGTTTTTATATCGAGATTAGCTCGACATGTTTCGGGTCCATTAGTAACCGATCACCTTAAACGTGAGTAGATCCGTTTTATTCCACTATGAGTGAGTCTCACGGTAGTTTTATGTTTAAAATGTTTATTTTCACACAGCGTAGGTACACGTCGATTGTGACACTCCCTTAGCCTTTATCACTGCGATAAGTGAATTATTTACATTGCCAGTAAATTGCGATAACGAGTCACTTAGCGACGTCTATTCTTGCTACTCGGTTTGAGTCATTTACAAGTAATTATTTGCCAGTGGCTAACCGGAACCACTTACATGTTTAGATTTTAGACCCAATTTCTTGATTGTGCGAACTCAGTTTTGAAGTTCTTCGGATTTAATTCTGCTCAAGATCTTCTAAGGAATTGGTAGTCTGAACTCCGTTTTTGTTTAACAGCTTGCACATTTTCTCATATGAAAACAGAAGTAACTTGTCTATAAACATGTGCGTCAAAATAAATACGTTACCGAGATGTTGACGGAGTGCCGAGTGCTAATGCTAACAAACTCGAGCATATAGAAAAAGCATTCTCTTGTGTCCACAGGGTCTCGTACAAAATTCCCGGGAAACGAATCAAATGTACGACTGTAAACACCCTGTGCGTATTTTCTTTTGAATAATAGAAGTAATTTTACCCGTTTTGTTTTTTTCGAAAATTGTGTTTTATCCAGTCATCTAAAGCGTGGAGCGTCATCTAAATGAGGCATGTTTAGCACTTACTATCCGACACAGTGAGATGTGCTTGTAACTAGAAATTAATTGAGTCTTTTAGGATATTAAAAATGTTTAATTTTAAGCATGTTCTTGAGACATCAGATCTGTCTATGACTTGCCGATTATCTTCCCTTTTTCAGTAATGTCGTGAACGGAAATGCAATATATCACGGCTGCTTACTGAATGTATCACTATCTCAAAAAACGCATTTTCGTACGCTTTAGCAAAAAAAAGAAGGGTGATCCTTAGTGTATCGGCCATTTTACTTAGTTCCGCGTTCGCACTCAGAACACTTTTCTAGAAAGTAGGAATCACCAAATTTTGACTTATTTCGGTTTATCATTAAGCGTGCGATATAATATCGCAAAGTCAGTCTACTACAACCATGCGGTTACAAGCGCGCTCGGTCACGTTTGATTGCCGCTGTCCGACATAAAGTGAGCAATTAATGGGCACCAATGATTAACGCTCATTCCCTCTGATCTCGCAATCGGGTTCCAAATTTGAATTTAAATTTTCGAATGAGCATCGGCCAGCATTTTAGAGCTGCGTTCATTTTAGATTCGTCATGTCTGTCCGTCTGTCCGTCTGTCCGTCTGTCCGTCTGTCCGTCCGTCCGTCTGTCCGTATGTCACAGCCACTTTTTTCGGAAACTATGAGAACTATACTAATGAAACTTGGTGAGTAGATGTGTTCTGTGAACCGCATTAAGATTTTGACATAAAATTTAAAAAAAAGCAATAATTTTTTAGGGTTCCCCATACATGGAACTGAAACTCAAAAAAAAAATTTTCATCAAACCCATACGTGTGGGGTATCTATGGATAGCTCTTCAAAAATGATATTGAGGTTTCTAACATCATACTTTTCTAAAGTGTATCGTTTGCGCGACAGACGCTTCCAAAGTTGAAAAAGTTGTGTCCCCCCCCCTCTAACTTCTAAAATAAAAGAGTGATAAATCTAAAAAAAATATATGATGTACATTACCATAAAAACTACCAACGAAAATTGGTTTGAACAAAATCTACCAAGTAGTTTTTTTTTAATGAATAAAAATAAAAATTTATCATTAGTTCGAAAATCTGTCACTAGATGGCGTTGGCTGTAAGCTACATCACGGTGTCGTTTACGGAACCCTCAGTGCGTGAGTCCGACTCGCACTTGGCCGGTTTTTTAAAAGTTCGGTTTGGAAAATAAGAATTTGAATTCCGAACGTTCTTCGCCTATATGTGCCTGACGTAAATCCCGAGTTTGTAAATCGTTTTACTAAAACTTAATTGAGTGACACATCATTTTACTTCCAATACTATTTTCACAGAACTGTACACAGCTTTATAATACGAGTAGTAGCTATTATTGAACTCAAGTTATAAATTAAGTGTAAGTATGTATTATGTATTTCATGTTTCCTTTCATTAATAATACTGCTTTTACATCACACGTGTAACATCAAATATTTCATGAATTACACCTCATGAATAGCAACTTTCCTCGTGATTATGCGCAAATAATTAGAGCTTCATAATTACCATTAACGTATCCTATTTTTGACATCAAAGCGCTTAATAACAGGGCAGCAATACTTTGGAACTAGTCACATACTAAAATGATAACATTGTTTATGAATAGGGTTGTCAAAAACAGTTGTCGCGAAGCGGGGCGTTTTGTCGTCAGCCCTGCGGGACTAAGGGGTGATTCAGGTGGTTCTCAATTCAACCGTTCCGCCGTTTATTTGTTCAAGAGATTTGACTAATTGTGAACAAACCCACCCATGGTTGTTTTGGTGATTTTTGGCAGATGGTGCAGCACTGTTTAAGCTTATTACGCTGTAACGGATTTTTTTAACTTTTTTATTACGATCAAATGCATTAAGAGTTAAAATTAAATTGTCCTCATTTTAACTACAATAGTGAAGCAGAGACAAATTGATAATGACTTTAATAATTACATAGAATATCACGAAGTAATCATAAGTTGAAAGTTCCCACGCTTCTGCATGTTTTCTCAAGAACGCTAAAAACATAACATACAATAAAAGGCTTCATTCCCATGTTAAGAGGAAATATGCCGGTCCAAGGAATTGAAAAATAGGTATTTGCTAAATCTATTGCTGTCGCGCCGTGACCTGCCCAAACGACGTCGAGTGCGATAAGAACAACTACAGCTCGGACCGAAAATACCTATGAAAATTATTCAAAAACAACGTTTCGTAGTCCCCTGATTTCTTCTCCAAAACTTAACCGATTAAATATGTTTTTTCATTAAATGTTTAAGAAATGTCATAACTGTGTTTCTATGTTCTTATATTTTGATATAATTGTGTTAAAATTGGTTTCTAGAGGTTTGAACACAACGGAAAAAACTTGCTAATTTTTCATGTTTTTGAAGGTTAATATCTCCTTTAATAATTCAATAAAGAAAAAAAGGAAAACATAGGAACATGCTAATATATCATTAGATTGTTGCTGTACAAAATCATTGTTCTACGGGTAATATCCAGCGAGGAATCAGGGGACTACGTTTCCATACAAAATGTGACCGGTCCATTTCCTCTTAAATCAAATAATAATAGATGATGGTAATGGTGTGTTATTTGCACAACGGAACAATATACTACTATGGATAGCTGTACAAAAATGAATTAATTTATATGACTGTAGTTGGTGTAAAAGTTTAACCTCGATGTTCAAAGAAGATTTTTGCGCTATCACAATGTAATATAACAATTATGTACTCTACAAATCTCACAATCCAAATAACAAACACAATACTATTTTTTAAGAAAACGTAACATAAAATTATCCCAATCTATTCTAAGTAGACAACATAAAAATGTTTTTTTTTCAACTGCAGGAAAATAATCATCGGTAATTGTTGCAAATACTATGACTAATCCTTCTATGTGAAACAAGGGGCTCCCCGGACATCTGCCATACCCAACAGACCGCCTAAGTAATTCATAATTATAATTACTCATGTGTCAGTAATTGTTCCGGCTGTCATACCCACCAGTGCGAGGTTGTCAAAGCGCAACATTGGTAACGATCCGAACGATCCAAGACCAACCACCCTCAAAGCACATATAGAGGTACAAACGTATAGGGGCAGCACAAGTCTGCGTGGACTGTATGCATTGTGCGCTGGACTTTTTGCGCGTCGTGTGCGTTACTGCATATAATTCCATAGGTTTTATTTCTGAGACTAAAAAGTCCGTCGCGGATATTCTGCGCAGGGCCATAAAGTAAAACAAGCCACATAAAAATGCGCGCATCAAAAACATGGGTAGCGGAAGGAAACCCCCTATATTTCGCTTTCATAACGTGTCATAGTTACTGAACATGTGTCACCCGAGCGTGAGGGAAACAGAAAAAACAGAGCAACTTAATAAATGAATATACATTTACGGACACGTGTTTTCTATTGGGCTAATATGTCTTCGCGATGACAAGAGTTGGAGTAATTGGGTGGAAAGCGGTGGATTAATTCGACGCGGGTTTAGTATGTTTGCTGCACAATGATATAGGTTGGTATTGTTTGTATGCATGGTCAAGTAGGCTTAGAATTTCAAGTATAACATGATACAGATATAATTTGACGTACTAGCGAGATCACTCTATGTAATGTAAGCCCGCGTGAACTTTTTTTATCTGCGATGAAAAATAAGTCTCAAATAAGTGGTTTTTAGTTCTAGTCGCATAGAATTGGGGGAGCGATTATCGCACTGTTAATTAAAAGTGATCACGTAATTAAGTTCAATTAAGACTATGTTTAGGTTAAAACTGATCGCGTAATTGCTTTCAATTAGATATGACTATGTTTAGGCTTCCAGTGTGTTTTTTTCGTGCCTGATAATCCAATAAATTTGACTTGTACTTAAATAGTTTCACCAATCTGAAATGTACCTTGTCAACTCATAATTAGACTTATTTCGAAGACAAAGATGGCAGATTATAACAGTACAGTGCGCTGCTGAATGTGCACAATATTCCGACACGAAAAGAAAAAAAGACAAACGAATTACGACCTTTAATAAAATCTGCCTCATTATCACGGTTCACAAATTTTCAACTGTTTGTTTTGATTTAAACAAGTTTAGTTTTCTAACCGCTTCTAAGTTTTCTCGTTTGGTAATACTTAACCTGCTATAACCGTAGCTGCTTTTGGAAATTACCCACTTACTTTCTCCTAGTTTTCAATTGTTGTCGCGTGCTCCAAATCATTATTCTTCAACTTTAATGTTTGCTTTTGGACATACCTGAAACAGAGAGTCTAAATAAGTTCTTGTACGATTATTACAGGCCTCGGGGTTTAAGGACAAATAATGAGACTAAGGTATGACATGGAACAATGTACTATTATCTCATTAAGTAATTTACTTGACAATTAACTCTCACATTCATGTCTGCCATGAAATGCATCGCAATTATGTCGAGCCACAAATGGATTAAATGAGGACACGAATATATTTATGTGGGTATGACTGAAACAATACATTTTTTAGTTCACGAGTTTATTTACTCAGTTTATCACCTACTTTCAAAAGACGCCATACTTTAACTTTTAAAAGTTTTCTTGTCAGACCTTTATAGAACATCAGAGCAAAGACCCCAGCAATTTTAATTTAACGCTAGTCATAAAAAAAATCATACTCGTCTACTTACAAACAATAATGTTCATTTAATGACACTCCATCGTTTTCATGAAGGCAATTAAAAAAAGTAGGGCCAAAAACGAGTAAAAGCGACTTAGCTTTCCAGTCACGGAGGCCTGGTGTATCCAGCCAGAATCATTTACTGCCTTATGATACCGATCCAACAGTAATGAAATTATATTTGTCCGAACGTATACGGCAGGCTTAGAAATTATACCAGTATTTAATGGAAATTGTTACGCAATATTTTTAGCGCTCTGTTACTTTAAGACTAATTTTGTGTACGAGTAATACGGAGTCAAGGGAATAGAGAGAAAGTTTACGAAACAATTTGTCTTAAAAATAATGATGTCCTTTAATTTGTTCTTAGGAGAAATATTTTTCAAGTTTCAGATAGGTTTTATACGATATTTTGGATTGTTTTTTTTATATCAGCCTTCTAAGCCACTGAAAGTTAGTGAAAACCGAATCGAAAGGTTAAAACAGGCCTCGCATGCTTTTACCAGCACTAAGATACATTTCACAGTAATTTAAGTACAAAATTAGGCAAAGCACCCAATAATCATTCCCTTCCACGTTAATAGTTTCCTTCGTAATTATTTGATCGGCATTCAGTGCCCGCATTCTTAAAAATCTACCCGCTGTCTAGTTTCGGGTAAAAGGGTGAAAAAATGTGGCAGAAAAATACAAGTAGCTAAAATCGTACGTTACGCAGAACCCCTGACGACATAAACTCCTGTACTTGCCCGGTTTTCATATCAATTTGCGCATTCGTGCAATGTATATTCAAGTGGCCCACCCGCCCGTCTTAGCTTTTTAATGGTGCCATTTATGGGAACGGGGCAAAATACCCGTATAAAGGAAGACGGACGATGAGAATTCGAGATGGTAACGCCGTGAGCTGAATTGATTGGTTGCTGCGGCTTTTAATCAAATTAAAGGGAATTTTGATACTTTGTCAAATGTGTTGCGGAAGATGCGGAATGGGTATTCATTGTGCTAGGGATCTTACGCGGAATGCGCTTTCCGTAATAATTCTGTTGAGGTGCCTTGAAACGTGAAAGGCAATCCGAAGGGGTGGTGCTTTGACTATGGTAATTAAGTATTCAGTGATTTAACACTGACGTAATGGCGGAATTTCTTCAGTTTTAACACGAATATGATTTCGAGCATTTAAGGGCAGTTAAAGAATGAGATGGCTAAGGGACTGTAGTAGAATTTTCTAGATCCGTCTTGAATTTGCGTGAGCAATTTTTTTAACAAATTTGACCTATAAGAAATCCCAGCGCAATCCGCGAATCTTCAATGCTACAAATCAACATTGACTTACAAAATATTGTTCGGCCAGACATTGGCAAAACATTTAAACGTGTCAAATCAGTACCGCTTGTCTCTTCGCCGGTGTCTGACAAAAACCTATTTTAGGCAAATCCAACATCGGGAATTCTTGCCGCGACATTGGACACTGATTGGGTATTGTGGTACCAACAATGAGCAATCATTGAGCTAGTTCCGACGCCTACTTGACAATCACTTGGTGGTGATGATTCATTTTATCGTCAGCGGTAGAGTGGTCGTCGCTGCTCGCATTGGTTCTATTCGCGCGAAGTCTAAAGCCGCGTATCGACTGCGCGCGGCTGCCGCGCGAGCCATGTTCGACCGCGCCAAACCTGCGTTTTGGTGCGCGAGCCAATTTAAGCTCAACATTTTCATATAGCGCGGCAGCCGCGCGCGGCAGGCGATCCGTGAACAAACATTCATTTTATGCGCGGCAACCACGTATCACGTCAGCGACGTGCAGCTGCGGCTCTTGTTAATCCGAAATGTCTCCCTCTTATAAGATGCTAGAAGCGTAGTAATTTTTTTCTTCAACTCTGGCACGGGCAGGCCCATTTCTACGCTTATTTCATTCCATGCATCCCTTCTTAGATATGTATTATGATAGTCAGTGCATTTACTATTCCATAAGTAAGGTTTTAAGCCATATAATCTAATCACATGCCGACACTTCTCGTTATCCATCTTGCCGCGCGTCTCAATAAAATGTCCGTCCCAATTGCGCGCGCACAACACACTGACGTTCCTTTGCCGCGCCACCAAAAACCGACACGAACTGGTTCGCCGCGCGGCACGTTCGAGCGCGCCAATGTTCGAGCTGCCGCGCGCGGCGGACCCGTCCCCATATTGCGCGGCCGCCGCGCGAGCCAATGTTCGATGGTTTGCCGCGCGCAGTCGATACGCGGCTTAACAATGATGATTACGGCGAAGCAATTTCTGTTACGTTCGATTTCATACAAAACTTTTATATGGTTCACACGAGGATGCAAAATGAGTCACTCGATTACTTGAATAAAATTTGTGCGACTGAAATTACGCGACTCAATTCAAAAATTACGTTAGTCTTGTCACACCTTTAATGACATGCCAATTTGACACGCACACATATTTGAAACTCTATTTCTAAGTCGCCAGGTAATATATTTCAAGTAAGTATACGTCAACTAAGAATATAAGTGTACTTACTTGCGCACAATTGACTAAATATTCTGTTTTATGCAACAACATAGGTACACGGGATTGTAAACATGAGACGTAGGCAATTCCAAAATTTAAAGAGTGTATTATAACCTTGAAATTAAATTACTTGGAAATTTATGTAATCGTCAAAGGTACATCGATCAGATCGGAGGTGTACCTACTGAAGACAAGCCAAACTACTAGAAAACGTAAAGCCTTGACGAGTGATTAATGTGAATGACGCGACCTATCATGACAAAATAGAAGCCTATAGCGTACTACTATTGTCTGTTGTACTACTACTGTAAGATTTCTATTTCCTAACCAGTTATTTGAAGAGAATGTCTTCTATCTATCGTCTATCGCAACGTCTTAGACCCAAACTCCCATACCATTATTCGTTGTCTATCGAAGTAAAAAGTTATGAAAGGCCCCACTCGGAATCAGTTCATCGGCATTAAGGCTGCATTGTAGCAACAAAAGCAATCGGAAGTGATCGGAGCGAGTCGGCGGAAGCTAACATGTCGACGAGTTGCCCGTTCGGTTAAGTTAGCACCCTCTATCGTGGGGAACGTTTGTACAGCTTCTAGGGGAGTACTTTGTTGCTTTAGGTTGTGTACACTATGGTGTAACGATAGTTATCTATAGACAGAAACATAATATATGCGTGGTTTTCATTGTATATACACACACATATAAATACATACATATCTACATATCTTCACGCCTGTATTCCCAAGAGGGGTAGGCAGAGCACATGAATTCAGAAATTCGGTGCCACATTTAGCAATTTCAGGGTAACCAGATGGTTGACGTGATATTGCAGTGACAGGTTGCTAGTCCATCGCCCACAATACACTAAACCTTTCCCTTAGTCGCCTCTTACGACACCCACGGGAAGAAAGGGGGAGGTATTATTCTAACCCGGCACCACACGGGCACATATAAATACATGTACCTGTAAAACCATGATTATTTCACACTACGTAGCCATTTCCAGCAAGATTTTAAGATTAAAAACAGATGACAGGGGGCAAAGGGTGATAGTGACAAGTAGCTAGCCTGTCGACTAAAGCAAACATTTGTCCTTAGTCGCCTGTTGAGACATCAACGGAAAAATGGAGAGGTGTCATTCTAATCCGACACCACATAGAACCGTTGTTGGTGTGTTGTGTATTATTTTGAAATCGCGACGCATAAAAGATGTTACACATTTGACTAAATCAGCAGAATCATCAAAATCATCAAAATCATCAAATGTTGAATCCGAAACTATGCTTTCCAATTGACTCTCAACAATCATTGACAATCTTTCAACAACTAAACAAACCATTTCAGATCTATACCTTATCGGTTTAGGTAGTTAAAACAATATAAACAATCTTGACATGTCTTTTTGTTGAAATACGCATACGCAGTCTAAAAATGAAAATCGTTACACTATACAATTCAATTATGAAAGTAAAATGATTTTTTCACACCTAAATTGTAAAATGTAAAGATTTCGATTTATAAAGTGTACTTTTAAATAAAAAGACACGTCAAGATTGTTTACATTGTTTTAACTACCTAAACCGATAAGGTATAATATTCAACCTTTGCAATAATCGCATTCCATTGCAACAAAGTGTCAATCACCGGAATAATGGCATGAAACATGCCCACCTAATTTCAAGTCTCAACAATCTCTCCAGTACGAAATCAATTAAAATTCGTCACTTCGAGTCGCCGCATTATTTTTAAAACAGTAGCAGCTCTTTCCCGAGAGGGTTCTCCGTCGGCTTAATACGGATCTATTGTGCTATCTGCAGCTTAATTACGGATGCTGCGAAATAGCTTTTGTATTGACTCCTCTTTTTCCTGTTGCTGATATTTATTAGACTGAATTGCAGCTGGAATCTTGGGAAAGTTCCGATCAACTAGTTTTTTGAGCAGTTAAATTTAATTAAATGGCGCCGATAATTGGCAGTAAAACTAACCACCAGCTAATTTCTTGTTCTGATGATTGCTTTATTATCCAATTAAAACGGAATAATCAGTAAGAAACGCTATCGCAAACACCTTTGAAATCATCCTCTTCTTATGTGCCAGAACATGAAAACGTTTCATTGCTTTCGATAAACTGCAAACAGCTCTAACGCCCTTCTGACAGCACTATCAAGTTCATTCCTTCCCAAACATGACACAACAGCACTAACCAAACCCCGATCATAGGGCAGTTCAATCAAACAGAAAGCAATAAAACTGTCCCTTACTTTACTTCTGCGAGATATATTCGAGCAATAGTATCGAAGGGCTAGGTCAACTCCGGTTTATCACCCCAGTGGCACCCGCGGGGCATATATCGGCTGCTCCGTAATACAGATCTATTGTACCCGAGTTAATTACCACTACGGTATTATCGTGAACATGTCGCTACGGTAAATTTCTTGGATTACATACACGTTAATTGTTGATATGTAGATAATTATAATTGCTAATTGAGTTCGGTTACGGCCTCCTGGGGAAGTGTACACGTCTGTTGTTTGATGTTCTGGTGCTTATGTACAGATTTCGATGCTTCCTATTTGAAATCTGGCTAAAAACCAAAACACTCCATGGCATATACCTAGTTATACATGACACTGCACAGCAGTTTTCACATTAAGTCAAACAAAATATCAATTCCGTTGTAGATACGCGAGCATGAATCTGACAAATCTTTGCTTCCAACTCCAGCGTACTTCTCTGAAAGAAAACACAATAAAACTTACTATCCCGACTAGTAACAAGGGTGAATCCGAGAAATGTGACAACACACTGCAAACTTTTACACAAACTCGAACACCACACACAAATGTACGAACCGAGGGCCGTTTTAAGTTTCAATTTCCATAAAAACTTTGGCTCGCGACTTCGATCACGTAGTAGAGTGCTATTTTATTCTAGTATCACGCCTCAATGTTGTCTCAAAGTTACTAAGACATGGGATGCATTCGGAAAACGACGTCACAATTTATGTTGCTGTTAATTCAAGTAATGGTGATACTCCTTTCAAACTATTTATGTAATACTGCCACGTAAACACAACGAGGCTCGGTCTACAAATAAAATAGTAAACAACTCCCTCTAACAACGCCGTGCTCAGCAAGCCTTTTAAATTAAGTAATAGAGGTAAACTCCTCAGGTAGTTCCATTTTATCGAATTGGATATAATATCCTTGTTTCCCCTCTAGACTTTTTCTCTTAACGATCCCAAGGCAGTAAAATGGAATAGCCTATTCAGAGAATGGGAAAACATTACAATTTGAAGCGATTTTTATACGCGATTACAATCTTTGCAGACGTGAACTAGAAATAATGAACTAGATACAGCTTGTTATTGTTCCGCGACTTAGCGCTAATGCACGCGCAAGTGGCCGCCGCTAAGAGACTCATTGGACCCAATTTAAAAGAGCACGGAAGCAAAGTTTCATTACCGAAATTGACCGAGCAAAAATCGTGGCAACGGATATCCCGGGTATAAAATTCTGGGCACCTCAATACGGAGGCAAGCTTACGATACTTTTTCGTTTACTACCCATTATCGAATGGTCTTAAAGAGGGTTTAAACACAACTACACTGTTTTTCTCTCTTCTTTGTCGTTAGGAAGCGATACCCAACCCGTTAACGTTTAAAACACCTCAGAATCTTAAATTCTATCGTTCCGTGTTTTCTAATAAACACGCGTACCATCCAAAGACCAAGAGAAATAAGGTAGCGCTCGAATAATTCAATTCCTACCGACACCGTACCTCCATAGGTGCGGTCCCGATAAATCACCAGCCGTTGAACGCGTAAAAACGTTACACGTTTAGCGTTATAAGCGCGAACGTATACTTACAGCGCTACATAGCATTTCCATTAGGTGCCTTACTTAACTTGACAGTAGCTACTAAGATATAGGCGTGATCGAATTACGCTCCATCGATACTCGTACTACCTTCAGACGGGGACGATTTTATGTTACTTTGTTCCTGCTCGTAAAACTAGAACAAATCACGTGTCAGCGCTTCGTGTTTCATTACAAGTACAAGGCTGACAATACATTTACCTTACGTTGCTATATTTTATACGATTAGGTACATTTTGTGTCATCAATTTGATCAATCACTTTTGTTTACTACACGTCTGAATCATCGTAGGACTGACATCATATCATATCTCTCATGATTATTCAATTTTCCACGAATTAAATATCGCTTCAACAACAAATAACCAGCTTTATTTATGCGAAAGTGGTTCTACTGCTTAAACAAAGCAAAACCTCTGGCCCTACGTAAACGGCAGCACAACTTTAACCTAGGTCTGCTTAAAGAGAATTAGTCTACATTCAGTCATGTGTAATAAAAGCTGGCTGAACTAAGTTTTGATACGTGGTTTGGTAAGGATGACGCGGGTTAGGTCAGGAGCCTATTTCTCAAACAAATTTATTCTAATATTACTAGTGTTGTCTCCTTCTTTTTCACTTACAAACTTGAGACAAAACACAGTTTAAAGCCAAGCCGGCCACAAATAGTCCCCGGGTTTGATCGGGGATAGCCACAAAAGGCGGGAAAACTATCGGCCTTTTCCACTCGATGCTGGCGAATAGAGAAGCCCTTTTTATTCAGCGATACTCTCGGTTCTTTTAACATTTCAGCGGGGAATGTTGTTTTAGCTAATGGGAAGAATTGGACGATAGAGTTAGTTGAACTACGCCTGAACTGATATTTGAAATATAAACACAATTCGCTTACTTACGTTTTATCCACAGACTTATATCGAACTAGATACCGCGAGTTCCTGCATTTGTATGAAAACCAAGCGTGTCACTTTTTCTCAACGGTAGGTATACTAGGTATCGTCACATTAGCTCTTTAGTGATAGGAATTGACAGTCCGAGTGAAACCCATTCAAAGATGATGCCACCTTATTTCAGTTATCTTGTCTCTAGGCAGTTAAACCTAATCTAAGCGTTATAAAACTAAATAAAATCGCGTCAAAAGAGGAGCATTGCTCTTCCTTTTGGCACGCAAAGTACATACACTTGAGTCATCTAGTTCGATATAAATCTGTGGTTTTATCCATAATCAAATAGGTTTTTGTCTCCAGATACAATCACAACTTTGATAATACATGGCTTTCGGCGTTATTTCGAAATACATAGATATATTATTTTGGATCAGTGAAACCGCCAATGGGCAGAACTTAGAAATGGTCTTGTTCATACGTTTGGAGATCGGACAAGGAAGCGCGCGAAATTTGAACGCACATTTTCCAAATCTGAATTTATCGTCAAGCTCAATGTTGTACAGGAGTCATTCACGTCACTGTTGATTAAAACTATGTATAGACAAATGTTTTCACGTTGAATTCGCAGATCTTTCAAAAAGTCTGGAGCTACAAAATGGAGTTCGTAGTGCTCATTCCACGAGCTTAATGACGCGTATCCACTTGTGTTTGAGAAAGAAATCTAAATGTTTTGTACACGGTTGAGAACCAGTCAAATATGAGAAGTCTTATCGTTGTAGCAAACCCGCTATGATCTAACTTTGGTCTCTATTTAAATAGCATATCACACATCGTCATAATCGTAACAAACTCGCTATCGAGTGAGTCAAAGGGCAATAGTGATACTATCAGGTGTCTAACTTGCTTGATATCATTAAATTTCTTTCATATTAGATCAATCTCTAGAATGTTCTTCGGGACCCAAAATTACCCACCCATTTTGAGAATACCATCAAACTTTGTAACCAGTAGTGGAACAGCGAATACCAAAATCATCGCAATTAGGTGGAGTTATTCGCGTGACCGTAATCACGTAACGCGGTATAGCATGCACAATCGAGTCGGACCAGTTCTTATCATGCATCGATAACGGACCATCGGCAAACGTAATCGATAGTGACCTTTTTTTCTTATTTCGCCAGGCCAGGTTTGAAAATAGAACGGGCTTGTTCCTGGCTGGTTTTTTCGGTAAAAAACACGCCGATGAAAAGCAATATAGAGGACACTACGGCATTGATCGTACAGAATATGAACGGATTTATAAGCAACTATCGCCAAGTTATCCCAGCGAGTTTTTCGTATAAAACAGGATTCCACTAAACATTGGAATGCTGGTGAAAAAAAAAACAGCACATAGCAAATGTAGTCAATCACTTGCAATAGTTTTGTTGTTGTCCACACGCAATTAAGCAAATAGTAATCGAGCCAAAAAAAATGTGCGTCTTAGGCGCAGCGCAGACGACAGTGTTTTGTGCGATCGAGTCTGCGCAGCAATAAATTGTCTGAATGGCGCGGTGACAGCTTCCACGAAACTCTGAATGGAAATTCCTTTTACAAAAAAAAAAAACAAAATTAACTTTAATTGACTACGGACAATCTAACGTGCATTACTAATAATAAAATACCACCGGTGTGACCGGTGAATCATAATAAATGACAGGCCAGAGTTCTTAGAATACACTCGGATTTCATAACGGTAAAGACTATAACGCCAAGGTTAACTGTAGAGTGCAACGCGGAGCAGACTGAGAACGCAGATAAGAACAAACTCAAGCGTAAGCATGAGATATGTATAGTAAATCTAAATACATATTTGTAAGATCCAGCGCTCGCGCACCGGCCCTGGCAAGGTAAGAACATAATTATTTCAACAATGGCCGTCACTTTCTTTAAACTTTAATACAGTAAATAAGAGACGAGACGCGTCGAGGAACTTTACTGACAAACTTTCAGAATTAATCCGTCAGCTAATAAGGCTCTCAAGCAGAATTTAAAGTGGCCCTCGTAAACAGCTCTTTGTCTCAATTTGTCATTAATTTCGCATGAAAGCAGCACCGGAATTAATGGGATCGTTATACCGAGGTGCTTGAGTAGTTGCAAAATAAAAGCCAACTTTATACCCTCGGTCCATTATTTTCTAGAATTATTTGACCGTCATCTCTACAGCACGGGTAGCATACCATTCGCTGACGGTCCGGTTACGCGATGACGTCATGGCAAAGGCAGCCGGGTCGCGCCACAGAAGCCGTATGACTATATGACCAGGCACGCCACGCTCTCCGACCAAACACAGCCTTAATCTCCAACACATTCCACCGACCCTTCCTTTAACCGCTAAAGCGTGGTCGCTAGAGCGCACGCTTCGTTGTACGCCGAACAAAACGGAAGCATCGCTCAAATTAATAATTGTCAGTGGTAAGGTGAGTGCAACAAGAATAAATTAAGGCTAATGAATGACGTATTGTGTGAGGGACAGGAAATTATTATTGGTGGGTCGGGTTACGAGGGTTAATAATGCATGCGAGCTTGCCGATAAAGCTTGGAGTCCGGTGGCCTAGGCATTAGCCAGGATTGTCTGGAAGTAGAACGATGTAATTAATTTAAACTATAGCAAGACGGGGACAGAACTTGCCTGTTATGAACGTTCTAATATGAGGTGCAGATATGTCTGACAACGAAAACGTACAGATGCGTATTGACTTAAAAAAAAGCAAGTGCGTGACACTGTTTTTAATTACAGCACTAATTGGAAGCCTCGTATGAAAATCTGATTGCTGATAATAAATGAAAATACAGAATTGTTCAATTATTTTCAGATAGTTAATAAAGCATTATTGCTGAGAATTTAATTTTTAATAATTCTTTAATCATTCATTTTTTTTAATTCGTTTCATTGACATGAGAATTTGGTATTCGGGATCAGTTAATTAAAGATGTTAAAGGTTGTTCGTCCTGTTGGAAAAAGTTAATAGAAAAAAGTTCAGAGGATTTTGTTTAATACGGCCTGCCTGGTGAACTAGAAAAGGTAGTTTATGAGGTCGTCGATCTTTCCTTGGTACATTAAACAAACTTCAATATTTATAAACATGTAATTAGTTAAGCAGATTAGATAAGAAAGAGTACATACGAGTGTTCACAAAAAACATATTGATGCAGCTACTAATTATACTAAAGTACATTAAACTTTAAAGTAATATGAAAAAATGAAATGTAGTTCACTGACAGTTTGCCGTGAACATTCAGCATTCATCTGTTACGTGCAAGTCTAATAATAACAATGCATTAACAAGACATTTAGAAGATTCCATTGTATTACAATTAGGTAAGTACATAATGAACAAGCAATGAGGTGTCGTCAAATTCTTCAAGTCAGTCGCCAATTACATTTTATTTCGAAAACACTATCCTCATTGCGTTGCTTTTTTCCTAAGATTGCCTAATAATGTATGAATTACCATACTGTTAATGTATTATATGAATACTCTGTTCAGAGGCGTCGAGAGAGATTATTTATATTAAGTATGGTCGATGTAACGCCGGCACCGACGGCTGGCCTGATAGTTTGCAGCAAAACTTCACCCCGAGCATTGTTCTCAATATGGCTAAGTCCTGGCTTAGTCCATAATAAGATCCATGTGTGTGAACCTAGCATATCAAATTCCAGAATCTCAAAATTTTATCGCAGTTCTAGTAGCATCCCGAATAGTTCTACAGTTCTAGATAAATTTTTTTTATAGTTCTGCTGTTTTTCAAAAAAAAAAATGAGTTTGAAAAAATGAGATGCTAACTTCGCGTACGCGAGTTAGCATCTCAGCAGTTCTCGATTGCTACAACACAAATACGTAAGAAAATGCATAGTTCTACAGTTCTCGACACATTTTATCAATAGCTCTGCTCAGTTTTCAAAAAAAAAAATTTTTTTTAATGAGATGCTAACTTCACAAAGCGAATGTCAGCATCTCAGCAGTTCTCGATTCCTAGACCATAAAAGAAAATGCATAGTTCTATAGTTCTGGACACATTTTGAAGATAGTTCTGCTCAGTTTTGTGCAAAAAAGTAGAAAAATCAACATAAAGCTTGAACACGCCAAAACGTGGGCACATAAAATATGAAA
>BHDV01071020.1:0-10068 GCA_005406045.1 Adoxophyes honmai | reverse complement strand
CCCGCCTAGCCCCTTGGTAGCTACGCCCCTGGGGGTAATTCAAATGAATCACTGTAATCATCTACGCTACGTAATTAAAAATTTATTAAGAAACTACTAACAGCTGTAAATGTTTTAACTCACCACTCATACAATAATATTATACCTAGTTACATAAACATAATATTGTATACCACTCGTTATAGCTAACAAATTAGTAATATAATTTCGAAATGTTGTCAATAAGGTAGAGGGTTTATTTTGAATACTTGAAATTTTATATAATGAATACAAAAAAATTGTATGTTTAATCTCAAAGTTCTGGTACTCCATTGATACTTTATTTTATCTTTACATTCCTGAAATGTAAATGTTGTAAATATAGAATTAGAACCAGGTCACATTAAATATTATTAACTGCTTTAAATTAACAGATTGTTTCATTTAAACTCAACTTAGCAAATACCCGACCCTAAAAATGATTCATCCATCTACACCAGATGAAATAAATGAACATGAAATCAAGGATTCGTCGGTTTATCCTACCATTTGGTAATACAGGCATCCATGGGCATAGCCAGGGGGGGTTTTGGGGGTTCAAACCCCCTTGAAAAGTTCAGGGTCCCATACAACAATCCTGATTTTTTTTATGTCCGACTCGCACTTGGCTGGTTTTTGTTTCGTAAACCCCCCCCCCGCCCCCCCCCGAAACTAAATCCTGGCTATGCCCGTGCAGGCATGATATTCATTGTATATTGTATAACTGTTGGTCTGTTGGTAAATCTGAGGTTGGTAATGTATGAACTGGACTTAAATCTTCGGCTGCTAAAAAGGCAAAATGTTTTGTTTTCCTAAATCTACGTTCACGCTGTTTTTTTCTTAACTCTGGGACTTCACTGAATCGTCCTGACTGATTTAAAGGATTCAAGCCTAATTAAAGCCGAAAACTTGGGTATTTCGTAGAGATTATTTTTGTTTGCAAGCGTGAACGTTTTTTGTTACTTCTCAAACAGTATCGATGACACAAAGCTATGCAATGACCTATAGCAGTCTCATTGGCTGAACGTTGACGTTTGTCTTATCTGTGTGATTCATTCTTACGTCAAAAATACCTAAGCAATATTTTACCGAAGTCCGCACCCTATTCAATCTTTGCCTCAATAGAATTCTGATTTCTACTGAAAATAAACAGTTATAATAGTTCAAGAATGGGCGATCATTTGCCTGCGTGTGTTATCGATGTCGGAACCGGCTACACAAAGCTGGGGTTCGCCGGCAACAAGGAGCCGCAGTTTATCATTCCGTCAGCCATAGCGATAAAGGAAACGGCGAAAGTTGGCGACCAGAGTACCAGGCGCATGACGAAAGCGGTTGAGGACTTGGATTTCTTTATCGGCGACGAAGCGTTTGACGCTACGGGCTACTCGGTGAAGTATCCCGTCCGCCATGGTCTCGTAGAGGACTGGGACCTCATGGAGCGATACATAGAGCAATGCATCTTCAAATACCTGCGTGCCGAGCCGGAAGATCACCACTTCCTGCTCACCGAGCCACCGCTAAACACTCCTGAGAATCGTGAATACTTGGCCGAGATTATGTTTGAGTCATTCAATGTACCGGGCTTGTATATAGCGGTGCAAGCCGTCTTGGCGCTCGCTGCGTCGTGGAAGTCGCGTACTTCGGCCGAGCGCACGTTCACTGGCATCGTTGTCGACAGCGGCGATGGCGTCACCCACATAGTGCCTGTCGCCGAGGGATACGTCATTGGTTCATGTATCAAACACATTCCCATTGCTGGCAGAAACATCACGTCTTTCATTCAGTCCCTCCTCCGTGAGCGCGAGGTCGGTATCCCACCAGAGCAGAGCTTAGAAACTGCTAAAGCTATCAAAGAAAGATACAGTTACATTTGCCCTGACATTGCTAAAGAGTTTGCCAAATATGACAGCGACCCTGCTAAGTGGATGAAAAAGTATACAGGTGTGAACGCTATCACCAAGAACCCATTTAGTGTTGATGTTGGTTATGAGAGATTCTTGGGACCGGAGATTTTCTTCCATCCCGAGTTTTCCAATGCGGATTTCACAGTACCATTGAATGAGATGGTGGATGAAGTTATACAGAACTGCCCCATTGATGTCAGGAGGGGTTTGTATGGCAACATAGTGTTGTCTGGAGGTTCTACAATGTTCCGTGACTTTGGAAGAAGACTGCAGCGCGACATTAAGCGCACTGTTGATGCAAGACTGAAACTCTCTACAATGCTCTCTGAGGGCCGCATTACACCAAAGCCTATCGACGTGCAAGTCATTTCTCACAACATGCAGAGATATGCCGTTTGGTTTGGTGGCAGTATGCTTGGCTCTACTCCTGAGTTCTACCAAGTGTGCCACACAAAGCAGGACTACATGGAGTATGGTCCGAGTATCTGTAGGCATAACCCTGTTTTCGGCACAATGACATAATAATGTCTTAAACCAACTTCAAACACATGGTCTGCATATGTAGCAAGTGAAGAGAGATCACTCATAAATTTGATACACATGATGAATTATTAGCCATGAACTACATACACAAAACAATTGCACTTTAATTACCTACATGTATATTTCCAGTCTTGTTGTAAGTTGATGGCAACACTGCCGATTCTCATCATATGCCATCAAGATCACCGTCACCTAACCTTGCTATGCATGCAGGACTTGGCAATAAAATAAAATAATGTATTATCAAGTTAATTAACTACTTATTAAGTCTTAAGTATCTATATCAATTGTTTTTTAAAAGTATTAATTTTTGAAGATTGTTTGTAATGACTATACAGGAACAGGAAATTATGTATAACTTGTTTTTAAACATTAATTAATGACTAGTTTCCTTAGTTAATTATGTCAAACTCTTATTTAAAGCTGGGAAGGCTTCTGTAAATTTAAAGCATTTAATTTTGCATTCCAGCTTTGTAAAATATACTAAGAACTAAATATGAGACTATTATTTACCACCTAATTTTGTAAAAGATATTATCTAGTAGTGTTAGAAATAAAAGAGTAATAATACAGTCCTTTATTAGTTTGTTTATTTTTACTGTCCATGGAATTTATAAATGCAAAGTGCTAACACCAACACTACATATTTATAGTATTACTAGCTTTCCGCCTGCAACTTAGTTCGCGTAAATTTCGGATTTTGGGGTCGTAGGTTTCTGAGCCTATTCATTACAAACAAAGTTTTCCTCTTCATAATATTAGTGTAGATGTAGATATCTAAACCCAAACATTTAACAGAATCCTTTTTTTTTATAAAATTTAGCCTATGTTACTCGTGGATAATGTGGCTTTCGAATGGTGCAAGAATTTTTAAAAACAGTCCAGTAGTTTCTGAGCCTATTCATTACAACCAAACAAACAAACAAAGTTTTCCTCTTTTATATAATTAGTGTAGATTGTATTGTACTGTTAACCTTTTGACCGCCAAAGACGCCACATCACGTCATCGCAAGTCAGTGCCCGTGACGCCACGACGTTAAATGGCGCGTCGAAGTTATTGCGAAAGAACTGAAATATAAAACGCTACAACATTTTTTCTAGGTTTACTTTATTTTTTATACATACATACATACATACAATCACGCCCGTGTTCCCAAACGGGGTAGGCAGTGTAATTTTTAAAGGTAGTGTAAGTTATTTTATACCTAATTTAAATAAAATAATACAGCACCATTCGAAAAAAAAACAAGCATTATCTAAGAGCCGACTCACGTCATGGCGTTAGGAGCACAGCGTTTCACTTCGCGCCTTGGCGGTCAAAAGGTTAAGAATTCAGAAAAATAATTATAACTATTTGAAATTAAATTGGAAGTAGGTTAAAGGTGAAGTGAGTGACTCCAATTAAATTAAAATGAATTATTGATCCTTTTCAGTTGAGTAGTCTGTATGTTACAAATAGAACTCCATCATTATCACAGAATGAGTATAGTCCCAATTCCTGTATCGTTTTTATCTGGAAAAAGGCTGCGCGTACTTACTCGCTCTTTAATATAGTTTCATCTAATTGCCGGTGTCTGTAATTCAATCCGAGTACTTGCGACAGAAATCAATAAGTACTTAAATTACACGAATCTTTTTTTGGAATTTTATCGTACCTAATAAATACCATTGCATTCTGAATTATGTCGAATAGCTACTTGTCAGTTTTAATTAAGACCCGTATTCAAGGCAATTACTTACCATTCATGGCATGTCAATGATGCTCTTTTCAGTTGCCTCTACTGAATGTGCCAAAGTTCTTTAGTTTAACGTCGGTTTGAAAAAGTAACAACGTGGGTTTTGAATGTAAGCAAACAACTTCTAGGGTCGTGAATAATTCTTTTACGTGACGTTCGTGGATGTAGCTCCTTAGAGCTGTTTTGTAGTTGTCTGTTTGGTTTGATTGCTAGATGGCGCTAGTAGTGTTCTAGAACAGTGATCGGCAACCTTTTAGCAGACACGGGCCACAAATCGGCGAAATCGCGTAATGACACTTGCGTATGCTTTTGATAGTACAGGATTACAGGTATTAAGCATAGAATTCAAAATTCAAGGTTCGCGGGCCACAAAGAGGTTAGTCGCGGGCCGCATGTGGCCCGCGGGCCATGGGTTGCTGATCCCTGTTCTAGAACACTTAACTTACCGGAGTACCTAAGTATTATTTAGAATCTAGATCTTTTAATAAGTCTAGTCAATGTGCTCATAAAGCACAAAAATTCAAAGGGAGTCACGCTTTGTAATTCGAAACTGCGTCACAAAGTAAAATGCTTGAATGTTTCATTTGTAAGTGAAACCAATTTCGATTCTCTTTGTACTTATCTGTTTTATATTATACTTTCACTATATTTTGAGACATATTTTCTAGCCTACTTTGAACAGAATTTTATCGAAGAGAAGTTCTCACTTAAAAAACAGGTAAGTACCTAGGTACCTAGGTACCTTTTTACATAGGTAGGTACATTACATACATACATTACGTCTGTATTACGTCCCGAATGAGGTAGGCAGAACACACGAAATGCTACATAGACGTAATCGCGACTAAGTAAGTACTCGTATTTTACGATTTGGGGCAACTAAAATATAAGGTTTATTTTAGGCGACAGGCTTAAGAGGATAGGAGTCGCGCCACTTCTCCATACAAACGTAGTCCCCTGTTTTCTCCATGAATAATGACACTAGAGGAATTTTTTTTTTATTAATTTTATATTTGCTTTTATTTATTTTCAAAATTTTTTTATTTTTATTTTTTATTTATTTAGAATATCGATAAAAGCAAATCGTAGGGGCTTAGCTACAACAGATACAAACATAATGTAAAAAAAATGTTGCTCTACTGTCATTATTCACGGAGAAAACAGGGGACTATGTTTGTATGGAGAAGTGGACTCCTATCCTCTGGCTTAACCTATTTTGTAGTCGTGTCCAGAGAAGTGTTATTCTAAACCCGACACCACACGGATTCATCCACAAGGTATTTTTAGGCGATTAATAATTCCGATAAAACATGCATTGAATTGAAATTCCTGACTACTTCATTAAATTATGCCACCTACATACCTACCTAGAGGTAAGTATTTAATTTAGTTGACGACTCCTTGAGCTCCAGTCTTTTTCTATTTAGATTTACCATTTCTACAGACAGCTTTAAATCCAGACGAAAAGCGTAGACTTCTTACTCGTGCAGTGCGATCTGAATTAAGAGGTGATTCCAGCACAAAGCCTTGCTAATTAGCGGAGCCCTGCGGTGATGTGGGGCAGGAGCAATGCGTAGGAACGCAGGGTACCTCGCTTGTTGCCACGATTACTATTATACGAGTAGGTATATTTATTTTATACCTAAATAGTAATAGCTGGTACATGTTCTAGGGAGGTAGGAAGAATTTACCGACCTATGTTAATTTTTGCCAGTGAGTAAGTTATTGTTCCGTACCCAAAGGGTGAAATCGGGACTCTATTACTGAGACTTCGTTGTCTGCCCGTCCGTCTGTCGCCTGGCTGTATCGCCTGTATCTCACGAACCGTGCTCGCTAAAGCTTTCTCCACACTTTTACAGCTTAGTATACCTATACACAATTACAATGAACATTAAACTACCGTGAGACTCACTCATCTCGTCGCGCGAACAGAACGGCGGCGCGACGCCTAGATGAAAGGCTACGATAATCGGTATATCGATAAACGGTAGCCTGAAAAATGTCGAGCTAAACTCGATTTAAAACGAAGGTTATCCGTATTTTTCAAAATAATTACTTCCATCTCTACATAATGTAAGCAAGGAATCAAATTAGTTATAGTTACCTACATTTAAGTTGCTATAGTGTTTACATAACGCTTGGGAAATGTGTGAACCAAGTTCCGAAGCAGTAGGAAATCCCGCAACTCTTCAAAGGTTAAGAACAAGTGTAGTTTGAAACCAGTTAGCTTCAATGAAATAGCGCGGCGGGCGACAGCTCATAGGAAAGCAGTCGGTACAATTGCCAACATAGGTATTATATGTATAATATACATTAAACTGTTATCCCGTATCAGTTTTATGTAAAATGTTTTAAACTTTCGTGATTCTCACTCATATTTATACCTATATGCAATAAAATTGGTCATCGAAAATCGAAACTTCGTAAGCGATAGGTTGATGATGTTTGTGGAAGAAGTTCTGCTACTGGACGATAGGTGGCGGTAGGGTCGCTGCAATGTAAAAAACCGAACCCCAAATGACATTTTGCTTGTGTGATCATTTGTTCAAAAATGGCTCGATTGTCATGATTTTAAGTGATACCAATTGTTTCTATTTAAAGCGAGATCCAAATAGTACCTACTGTAATTACGTAGGAAAAAATGGCTAAGAAATGCAAATTAACCGAGAAAGCTGAATTTTTGATATTATGACGTAGGGAATGTCTAAAAAAGGTAAACTTGAAATTGTCGACCAAGATTTCCTATGTGGGTTTTCCGCCATCTTGAAAAAAAGGTTAAGGTTGGTTTTTTGAAAATAACTCGGCTATTCGACGAGATACGATAATTCTGTCAAAAGATTTTTGTAGCTCTTTTTAATGCTCTATAATTTATGCATAAAAACATTTTGCGTAACATGCATCGTTATCAAGATATCGACCTATAGGTACAATACAATACAATAATTCCTGCACTAAAATAGAGCAATCAAATTTAAAGGGATCGTAATTCCGAGTGTGTCATGAGACAATAGTCCTGCAGTTCAGCGGTTAAAGTTAAAGTAGTAAGGTGTCTATGTCGAATGTAGCGGATTATTTACAAAATAAATATTCTTCGTGTGATGTCTAGTTTATAATAACACCTCTCCATTGTTTCGATAGATACCGTAAGATGCGACTATGAAATAGGTTAGGTATACCTCTATTTTAGGCGATAGGCTGGCAATCTGTAGTCATTGTAAAGGGACCTCTTATAATTTAAAACCTAATGATACGCTAGAGATGGTCATGCTTTAAACCAGCGGTTCTTAACCTTTTTGCATGGCGACCCAAAATTCAAAAATATTAGAAGCCCGCGACCCAATTAACCATTAAAAACAAATGAAACGCAGTGATTGCAGTTTGTTTTTCAAAAGTCCAGCGTGTCCTGTGACCCATCTCGAAATGGCCCGCGACTCAAATTTGGGTCGCGACCCGAGGTTAAGAAACGATGGTTTAAACTATGTAGCGTTTCGTGTGCTCTGTCTATCCCATCTAGGAATGCAAGCTTGACGTGTGTATGTAATTAATTAAAATATGTACCGTAGGTTCTTAGTCCCACATAGTTAGTAAGGTAAAGTCACCGATCATGGACATGGACCAGTAATGGACAATGACTCTTATTTACTACCCACTAAGGAAGAGTCATTTGTTTTACAACAATCAATTCACAACTCTATGGTCTTTAAATTACGAATGAAGTGTCCATCACTGGTGCTTGTCAACTTAAACCGTCCATAACTGGTGCCTTTACCTTACTTAGATACATCATGCGCAGCGCTCGCGGCGGAATTACATTCGCGTTAGGTAAGTGATTTCCTGGAGAGTTGTTGTGAATTTACCAGTAGTTAGAGCTGATCCGGGATTAATACGGTGACGGCTAATCTATTGTTAATTATAAGAGGAATCAATTTAAAGTTGGGTGGATAATGGAG
Organism: Adoxophyes honmai; assembly: GCA_005406045.1. Taxonomy (NCBI): domain Eukaryota; kingdom Metazoa; phylum Arthropoda; class Insecta; order Lepidoptera; family Tortricidae; genus Adoxophyes; species Adoxophyes honmai. The sequence goes on along the minus strand of BHDV01071020.1, from coordinate 1,917 downwards.
CGCTTGAACCGCAGTCGTTATTCCCAATAGAGTTTTACCAGATTTCTTGAGAAATGTGTGTCGTGTGGTGTCGGGTTTCGAATAACGACTCTGTATTTCTTCCATGGAAGTTATACGAGGCGACTAAAGATTATGGTTAAGATCTCTTTTAGGCGACAGGCTAGCAACCTGTCACTATAGTACCTCAGTTTATATGGCACACTTATTATATCAGTTTCATTATAAAATGTGGTAAAAAGGTGTAGAAAATAATGACGGCAGTTGAAACGCCCGATACACTTACCCTGTAATTTTCACCACCTTGTGTGTCTTAGACTGATTTTCCACAGGCAAAATTTACACTTTATCTTGAGTTTACCAGCGCATTGGAAATACCATAATTGCCAAGAAAAATGCGCCACAGGACACTTAGCACAAAGTTTTCTTTCTAAAACCATGTTAGGTAGGTACGATTAGCTTTAGAGAACTCGCTCACTCTTGCGAATTATTCACCTTTTTCTGCTTACTTCCTTATTCCCTATTAAACTAGACAAACCGGAGTATTTGTTTAACGTTTCTACTGATAACTATGTTCTTGCTCAGCCATGTAAGTATGGAGGTGTATGGGGAAGGGGGAGCTAATAGCGAAGTGCAACCATTGTTCCTTGCGCCCTCTGCGCCCCAGGAATTTCTGTTAGGGTTGCTAGTTTATTTGTTTTACATTTTGGTAGATTTTTATAACTGTTGGAGAGCAGAAGTAAACTTGTCAATGGTATGTAAAAGTCATCAAAGCAGACCTGTTGTTTAAATATCTCCATAACGGCAATAGACAGAATAAGCTTACCAACAAAAAAATCATTTTCGATACAAGCTATTTTAGACGACTGTTCATTGTCATCCACCATAGATTATGCTTAATGCACCAGATTTCAAATCAATCAGACCAACCGAGGAAGAGTTCCCTCCATCGACTTCATCGGAGACAGTCCCAGCTGGGCAACCAGAAGCCCGCTAAAGGAATATTTACTGTGATCTAAGATACGTAAGATACCAAGTTTCAGCTCAATCGGTCTATTGGAAGTAGTTCAAATCTTCCTTGCAAGATACAATTATACATACATACATACAAAAGTGAAGTTAAATAAAAGCTTGTAAAAATAAAAGATCGAAAGAAGCGTGGGAGTTACAAAAACGACTGGTAATTATTGGTTTATAGAAAAAGCCTTGACCATTCCACGTTCCGCAGCCACTTCTAGCATAAAACAATTTTCTTAATTTATTTTCTTATGTACCCTGTAGATGCTTCATACTTTTTCAAGTACTAATTCTACGTAGACGAAATGGCGGGCAAATAGTACAAATCAGTGTTTGGATACATTTTGGTAACCCTGATTTACTCTCTGCTACGAGTTTTTAATTATTCTTCTTTATTTTTGCCTCTTCATTATAGTTAGTCTTTACGATTTCGCTCTATGTTTAATTTCTGTGACGACTTTTGTACGTACAACACGTACATATGTACACTACGCCTGTGCTCCTGGATTGGGTAGGCAGAGCATACGAAACTTAGCATAATTTTTTAGATTTTATCATATCTATGTAGTCGGGGTCCCTATCTCACTGCTGGGCAAAGACCTCCCCCATTTCCTCCATTCCTCCCGATATAGAGCGGTCTAGGGTCAGTCGTCGTGAAACACGTCTAAGTCGTCCCGCCATCTTCGTCTGAGCCTGCCCCGTCGTCGCCATCCATCACTCGGCACCCATTCTGTAGCATGTTTGGCTCAGAACATTGGATGCATTCGGCTGACGTGGCCTGCCCAGTCCCACTCCGTCTTTGCACTGACATCGACAATGCTTGTTTTGGCAAAGTCTTTTAGATTTTAAGTTAATAGAGTTATAAGCTGGGACTAATGGACTGTAAAGCTAATATGGGTCTGG
>BHDV01071008.1:215619-233610 GCA_005406045.1 Adoxophyes honmai | reverse complement strand
TGCCGCCTCTAAGCTGTCCATGCAATTTTGCAGCCTGCTGTACTTATTTGCAAGACCTATACACTATATGACACACTTACTGTACCAATTTCTAAATAAATCGAATAAAAAAGTGTTGACAATAATGACAGCGGTTCAAACGCCCAAATATTTACCCATTAGCCGTCGTTTAAATGGCAAAAAGGACATAATAATTATAATATTCTTTATTATTATTTCGGAATAGTAATAATATAATAGTAACACTTACCGTGTTTTCAGTTATATCGCTAACTTCACAGTGCAATATCGCTGTAGTCCCTATTTGCGCTATTACAGTTGTACAATTGTCAGTCAAAAATATACCCGTCTTGCCGACCTTCCCACCTAACTTGTTGGCAGTCGACGCTGCCGAATCTCTGTACATTTTCTTAACTTTACTTAAAGACTTAGATAATGATGCTTCATCTAGTTCTGTATATTTCTCGTGATGTTTATATCTTTCTATCTCACTTATTTCATCATCAATAGCATTCTTATCTATATGTACATCGTAATCCTTATCTAGAAGTGATGATGATAGTCTTAAAGGCTTGGGTAGTTTGGGGTGGGAGGTGGTTTCTATGGTTGAGTATGGTTCAGTTGAATCGTCTTCTTCAACTGTTGTGTAGACTGTTGATTGTGTTGTTGTTGTTGTTCTTCTTCTGTGACCTGTTGGAGAAACATAATTAGAGTAATTAAGTAAACACTTTTTTTTAAAACACGATACTAAAAACAATTGCAAGTAAAATAGGATCAGAGCAATTTTGTTAAAATTTGGAATGGAGAAAGGTAGATATATAGATGATCACAAACTACTATTTATCCCGAAAAAAAACTGTGACATTGCGATAAACTAATTCAAGATAGACGGAATTGCGGGCAACAGTAATTTTGTAACCTAAATACACATTTACAAATAAATAACCTGTTTCAGTAAAATACTGTTTAGGAAATTGACTAGTACCTGATTGACTAGTACTAATGGAAACAATCACGTTACAAAGAACGACAATATATATACCTAAATGTGTATTAAAAAAAAAAAAACATTTTACTTGTCCAAAGAATTCATATACTTGTACAAACGTAGAGGAAATATTTATCTACAAAATCACACTAGCGTTCTCATTAAAAAGAACTAGAGCATAATCCGCAGTGCAGCTGCAGAATGGAGAACGCACGCATGGAAATGCTTCGTCAAAAATAAATATCTATAAATTCTGAACTTTTCAGAATTCAATTCACGATCCCTCGTATTTGATATTATTGCAAATCGTGACACTATTGCTTCCACAAATTTGAAACATTTTTGTCCATCGAATTTATTGAATGATTTGAATGCATTGCAAATTACTAAGTTGATATGTAGCTTGGTATGGGTATGGTGTGTTGTTATTTGAATTTGTTTGTATTGTACATAAACAAATTCGTGAGCATGTTTCGTTTCGGGGCACTTTTGCAACCTAGATTAGTTATAAAACAAATACTGTATAACAGACAACTAAAACTCGAATGAACCTTGATTTTTATTAAAGTAGAAGGAACTTCTGAATTAAATAAATTAAATAGGAAGTAAGTAGGACCTACAGTGAAATGCCATTTTGCTTGTCTCTTGATTTTTTCCTTTTTGTATTGTTACATTTTTTGCATTTGGAAAAACAGGTGTGATGAGTGTGTTTTATCTATGCTAGTTTGTGTGACACTAACCCATTTTTGGTGTCTAGTATAATTCCCGAACACACTTCCTAGCCTCTATTGGTACAGTCAGGCTGCAGAGAAAAGTAACCCCTCGCCCATACAATGTTTCATTACTAGGGGGTTACCTTTCTCTGCAGCTGTCCGTACCTACTACAGGTGTGATTTTGTGTGTGTTTTATTTACGATGGTTTGTGTGACACTTACCCTTTTTGTGGTGCCTTGTATAACTACCGAACACAAAGCCTAGCCTATGCTTGTTCCTACTAATACAAGACCCCCTTTGGAAAAACAGGTGTGATATTGTGTGTGTATTTTAAAGATAGTTTGTATGACACTTGCTTTATTTATGGTGCCTAGTATAATTACCGAACACACTGCCTAGCCTCTGCTGGTCCTACTAATACAAGACCTCATTTGAGAATACAGGTGTGATTTTATTTGTGTTTTATTTACTTTAGTTCGTGTGACACTTAACCTTTTTGTAGTGCCTTCTTAGTATAATTCCCGAACACGCTTCTTGACCTATATTCGTTTCTAATTCAAAATCCCATTTAGGGAAACAGATGTGTTTTATTTACGTTAGTTTGTGTGACACTTACCCTTTTTGTGGTGCCTAGTGTAATTCCCGAACACACTTCCTAGCCTCTGCTGGTTCCTACTAATACACGACTCCAACGACTTCAACTCATCGGCGTTCTGAGTCATTATGGAAGACCTCTTCGACTCTGCGGCACTTGGATGGATTAACATCTCGGCTTCAAGCAACAAAACCACAGTCGCATATATTAATTTCAGTTCTTTGCAGCAAAACATTGTTTTGGCACGGTCGTTTTAAGCGTCACATTTGTTGATCACTTAAGTTAATAGTCATTGTTGATGATGTGCTATCTCTTGATGCGAGGCACTGTGGACCCGTCACGCATTCTGGAAAGAAAGAAATTTTGTTTAAAAATAGGCCAAGTGCGAGTTGAACTCGAGTACCAAGGGTTCGTTACCACTGACTAGTTAGGTACAGCCACCAGCATTAATATCTGCCACGTAGAAGCGTGCAAAAATATCTGACACGTCCTACTGCCCCTGGTAATAGAGTCGTATCAGATATTTATGCAGCCTTATTCTGTCATTTATGCGGTAGAAATGAGAGCGTTAAGAAGTATGGAAGGTGTGACACTGAAAGACAGAATACGAAATAGTGTGATAAGGGAAAGAGTTGGCGTGAAAGTAGATGTAGTGACTAGAATAGAAAGAAGTATGCTTAGCTGGTTTGGTCATGTAGAGAGGATGGATGAAAGAAGATTGACTAAACAGATCTATGCTGGAAGTGTGAATGGATGTGTTGGGAGGGGAAGACCTAGACGGACGTTCCGTGACCAAATCGCGGACGTTTTAGAAACAGGTCAGGTCAAGAGTACCCGAAATCGACGAGCATGTATGAAGAAACTAATGAATGTGGATGAAGCAAAAGAGGTATGTCAGGATCGTAGCGAGTGGAACAAAGTGGTCTCTGCCTACCCCTGTGGGAAAGAGGCGTGACGGTATGTATGTATGTATGTATTATTCTGTCAGATATTGGTGCTGGTGACTGTACTCAAAATAAGTGCCTGCATCAGATGTTTATTTCATTTTGGTTTTTGTTACAGCGGTGAAAGAAATACAATAATTGTGAAAAAACTTAGTTCTTGTCATACAGCCTGGCGACAGACGGACGTACATGGGGACAGACAGACGGATACTGAAGCCTTCGTGATAGGATCCCGGTTACCCTTGGGGTACAAAGAACAAAAGAACCCTAAAAACAAAGTAAATACATCACTTTGCACATGAAACTACCGGGATAGTGGGTTAGTTCGTAGCCCATCATCTAGGAGGTACGGCGGCTGCTGCCGACGCGTACTACGCGCTATCGCACTATCCGCGACTAGAATAAGGCCCTGCGCAGATGACAGACTATCCGCGACGGACTTGCAGTAACGAACACGACGCGCAAAAAGTCCGGCGCACAATTCATACAATCCATTCAGACTTTTTGTGCGTCGCAGACTCGATCGCACAAAAAGTGTGCCCTCTGCGATGCACCTAAAGGTTACTGACTAGTCCATAAAGTGTAAGTAAGTAAGTAAAAAACTCTTTATTGTACAAAATAAAATAAAAAGGGTACAGACAGGTTTCAAAAAAAGAACAATGTACAAAGGCTTATCCCAAAAGGGATCTCTACCAGCCAACCTTTGAGCAGTAGAGAAGAGCAGCAATTTAGGTAATAACAAATAGAAATTTTCACCATTTACAAATGTTATGATTGACGTGTACATACATAAGTACCTCGGAATCTGTAAAAGATTTTAAAATATTTTTTCGTCATAAAAAAATCTTTATATTTCCAAAAAAACAAAATATCATGTAATGTAACGTAAAAACACATCTAGTCAAAATAATTCAATCAAATCTTGACTTCAGGGCCAAACTACCTTCGTCACTTTTGAAACATACATACATACATACAATCACGCCAGTGTTCCCAAATGGGGTAGGCAGAGCACACAAAACGCTCCATAGACAACCATGACTATTTCACATTTCGTGGCCACTTCCAGCATATTTTTTTTAGGTTTTGAGTTGGCAGGTATAATAGTGACAGGTTGCTAGCCCGTCGTCTAAAATATACTTTAACCTAAACTTTAACTGTTTCGAAACATAAAGCGGTTTAAATCTAATTAATGTTTCTCTTCTAACTGAACCACGCCGCAAGTTTCGACCTAAATCCGTATGACACAGTTTCAGGAACGAGAGTCGAGATGTCTTTTATTTAATATTCCATTTATTTTTCTGTTTACGCTCCAGTTATTTTCGTGCTTTAAGTGTTTAGGTGTGGCTCTTTTTTGGAATGTTTTAAACGTCTTGCTGTTTTCGTGAATGTTATATAATTTTGAAAGACAGACATTTTTGAAAATATTAGAAAAACACCTCTCAATTTTCTTTCGTGGATATCGAACGACTAAGGAAATAGGTTATATTTTAGGCGTCGAGCTATTAACTCAAAACCTAAAAAATATGCTGGAAGTAGCTACAAAAACGCGACATACATTTATTATTTTTTAATAATTTGGGAATACCTGCGTGATGGTATGTAGGTATAATAGTGAAATGTATCTTAAGAGGAAATGGAGCGGTCACATTTTGTATGGAAACGTAGTCCCCTGATTCCTCGCTGGATATTACCCGTAGAACAATGATTTTTTACATCAACAATCTAATGATATATTAGCATGTTCCTATGTTTTCCTTTTTTTCTTTATTGAATTATTAAAGGAGATATTAACCTTCAAAAACATGAAAAATTGGCAAGTTTTTTCCGTTGTGTTCAAACCTCTAGAAACCAATTTTAACACAATTATATCAACATATAAGAACATAGAAACACAGTTATGACATTTCTTAAACATTTATTAAAAAAACTTATTTAATTGGTTAAGTTTTGGAGAAGAAATCAGGGGACTACGAAACGTTGTTTTTGAATAATTTTCATAGGTATTTTCGGTCCGAGCTGTAGTTGTTCTTATCGCACTTGACGTCGTCTGGGCAGGGCACGGCGCGAAAGCAATAGATTTAGCAAATACCTATTTTTCAATTCCTTCGACCGGCATATTTCCTCTTAAATTAAAAGAACGTAGATACTTGAAGAGGAAACACCCGAAGTTAATTTTTTAAGCTAACCACTTTTGTGTATGTTTTAGGGTTCCGTACCCAAAGGATAAAAACGGGACCCTTTTACCGAGACTTCGCTGTCTGTCTGTCTGTCTTTCCGTCTGTCACCAGGCTGTATCTCACGAACCGTGACAGCCAGAGAGTTAAAATTTTCACGGATGATGTATTTCTGGGAAAGGGTTAGTGTATTGTGGGCGATGGGCTAGCAACCTGTCACCGCAATATCACGTTTAATCATCTGGTTACCCTGAATTTGCTAGACGTGGCACTGGATTTTTGAATCCATGTGCTCTGCCTACCCCTCATGGGAATACAGGCGTGAGTATATGTATGTATGTATGTATGTATTTCTGTGCCGCTATAACAACAAATACTAAAATCAAAACAATAATAATAATTAAGCGGGGCTCTCATAGAAAAAAAGTGTTTTTATTGCTGTTTTTGGTACGGACCCCTTCGTGCGCGAGTCTGACTCGCACTTGGCCGGTTTTTTTCTATAATGGAGGTTCGTCAACAATTGGGTCACCTAACGATCACCGATAGTCATTTATTTTTAGACAGATATGAAACATTTATATGTTTAAATCTCTATAGAATAGGTACATTAAGTCAATCGATAGGCAATCAAAAGGCGAGTTTAATTACAACTCTAGGGACACAATAACAATAAACTATCTACGTTAGAATATCTATAAAAAAACTATAATTGACACACACTATTTTATAACTTACATACATACATACAAATTGAATGTCCTCACGCCTGTATTCCCAAGAGGGGTAGGCAGAGCACATGAATTCAAAAATTCAGTGCCACGTTTAGCAATTTCAGGGTAACCAGATGGTTAAACGTGATATTGCAGTGACAGGTTGCTAGCCCATCGCCCACAATACACTAACCCTTTCCCAGAGTCGACTCTTACGACACCCACGGGAAGAAAGGGGGAGGTGCTATTCTAACCCGGCACCACACGGGGGAAATAAATATGTTATATAAAATAGCGCAACCAAGTTTATTTTTGTATTTACAAGTAAACTAGAGGATTCTAAAATCTACATTAGTCCTCCCCTCGCAAACAAGACGAATAAACTAGACTCAAGAATTGTTAGGCACGTGCAGCTTGGGAACTTCACACACAATTCACAGCTGAATGTGGATTTCCTAACGGCCTTAATTTCCTTATACCGTATGCTGTTGTTCCATCGATGTCGTAAGAGGCGATTAAAAGTATGATTTAGGCGACTGTCGCTGTCAGTGCGTTTGGAGATGGAAGAGGTATGAGCTATGATAGGAGAGGTTATCCGTGAGGTGTAGGGTTTATAATATATTGACACCTCTAGCTCCGTTTCTTCCGTGGATATCGTAAGAGCCAACTATGGACTAGGTGAAGGTATTTTCGGTGACAGGCTTGCAACTTATCACTATTTAATTATACCTGCCAACTCAAATACTTAAAAAAACATGCTAGACGTGGCCGCAAAACATGAAATAGTCATGTTTTTGTTTATGTACCAATTTGCATGATATAATTTATGTATGTAAGAGGTATAATAGTCATAGGTTGCTAGCATGTCGCCTAAAGTAACCTTTATCCTTAACCGTTAACCGTTTTTAACTGTTGTTGAACATAAAAGCAACATCTCTCTATTTCCAGTTAATCAATACTTAAGCATACACTATTCAGCAGCTTTCTGAAGGCCAGATCGGAGCTCTGAAGCCTGATTGACGGCGCGTCCCAATTTCCAATCTATCGTTGGTTTAGATTCCTAAATAGGAAAATTACGTTCGCTATCTGTCGTTTTCTTATCCCTAGTAAACTAAACAGTCGATAATTTGAAAATTGAGACTTAACGGAAGTTTCTAGTGTAAAAAAAATTGATTATTCGTCTTTGTAATACGTACATACAATACATACATACGTACAATCACGCCTGTATTCCCAAACGGGGTAGGCAGAGCACACAAGACGCTACATAGACAAAACCATGACTATTTCACGTTTTGTAGCCACTTCTAGCATAATAGTTTTTAAGTTTTGAGGTTTTGAGGTGGCAGGTACAATAGTGACAGGTTGCTAGCCTGTCGCCTAAAGTATACCTTAATCTATGTCCTTAGTCGTCTCTTACGACATCCACGGAAGGAATGGAGAGGTGTTATTCTATACCCGACACCACGCAGGTTAACCTTATTACAGGCTTTGTAATAAGATTAGCTTAATATGTTTTGGGTCAATTCCTGACCCATCTTCTGGAGCAACGCAACACAGTGGCTCCGGATACCTAAACGCGAACGTCACTGTTCTGTCCGCAAGACATTTGAGTGCCGCAGAGTTTATCCGCAGCCGCTGTGGCGCGTTACTCCCGGTAACGGGTCACAAATTGCCTTAAAATATATTATGTCAATATCCTGACATGATTATAAACTTACAAACTGTATGAGTAAAATTATTTACATAAGTTTGTAGAATGTATCCATTCACTCTCTCCCAAAGTCGAAACTTCTTTACGTGACGCGAACGAATATCTCAAAAGTAAGCAATTTACGAATGTGTGACACCACAAATTTTACTTCAATTAGAAAAAAGCCGTGGTAGCCCAGCGGTTCGACCAGTAGCCTCTCAAGCAGAGGGTCGTGGGTTCAAACCCCGGGCTCGCACCTCTGAATTTTTCGAAATTTATGTGCGATATCGAATTTGATATTTACCACGAGCTATTCAGTGAAGGAAAACATCGTGAGGAAACCTGCACACAGCGACGAAGCAATTCAATGTTGTGTGTGAAGTTCCCAATCCGCACTGGGCCCGCGTGGGAACTATAGCCCAAGCCCTCTCATACTGAGGGGAGGCCTGTGCCCTGCAGTGGGACGTATATAGGCTGGATCGCTGGATGATGAGGTATTAGAATCGACAGTTAAAATCTGTCGTATGACTCGTTCCCATGGTGTATTCTTCGGTGGCAGTAAATGCGTTGAAAACTGTAATTCCTACCCGTGTGTTGCCGGGTCTAGAACAACAGCTCTCCATTTCTTCCGTGGATGTCGTAAGAGGCGACTAAGGAAATAGGCTTGGGTATGCTTTAGGCGTCAGGCTAGCAACCTGTCACTATCACTATTATGCTGCTTCTTCCGTTTGTTTTCAAACCTAAAAATAAGCTAGAATTGGCTCCGAAGCGTGAAATAGCCATAATCATGGTTTTATCTTTGTCACGTTTCATGTGGTCTGCCTACCCGTGAGTGTATGTATGTATATATGTAATTTCTGCATGACCCACAAATCAATTCAGTGAAACAAACATTTTGCAACGTAGCCAAAAAAACGTTTCTTGTCAAAAAATCACATTAACCGGGAATTAATTTTCCGCTCCCCTAACTTCCGACCAGCGGCGGGCAAACTTAAATCAGCCAAGGTTGTGGGAACTGAAAAAACAGGCCAAGCGCGAGTCGGGCTCGAGGACCAGGGTTCCATAAATAGTGAGGTTGTAACAGCAGCGGTGGGACTGTGAAATAGGTTAGCATACAAATAGATCTACTACACACATATAAATCGCGCCCATGATCCCAAATGTGGTAATCAGAGTACACGATATGTGACATAGACAAAACCATGATTATGATTGTTTCATGTTTTGCGGCCACTTTTAACATAATTTAAGGCTTGAAAACAGATGGATTTTATATTTATAAAGAGATAGGTTGCTAGCATAAAGCATATATTTTTCCTTAGTCGCCTCTTACAACATCGATAGAAGAAATAGAGAAGTGTTATTCTATACCGAAACCACACAGGAACAAAAAAAAACGTATGGAATTGTGATATTAAAATATTTAGTCGGATATCACTGTAAATAACGCCAAATTCAAATTGAAAATTTGTTAATCAAGACTCTTAAATTAGGATTCAAGGACGACCCAATATCATTTTTAGTTGTCTGACGTTCAATATTTTTTGTGTCCCCGTTTACTTGTGAGAACCTTTTCACTACGGAACCCTAAAAACCGTCGAAGCCGAAATATTCGTATGTTTTATTCATACAGGGCAGAGATGACGGGCACTGTACAGGTCGAATATGCGTGCCTTTTACAGGGTGGTACAAGTATTTTATTTACAAGGCCGTAAACCATCGGAAGGCACTGCTTTTATGCGAGCTGAGACTGTAAATCTAGACATTGAATACCTTTGTTGAAATACTTTGAAAAGTTTACCTATTTAAAATGCGATGGTTAGTTGAATCATAAACAGTTTCGTTGCTCATCGTCAGTGAGCAAAGTCATGATTTTGTTTATTAATTATTATTTTTCTGCAAAATCATGTCTGGGTCAATAAATTAAGTAAAATAATGAAAATTTTAAGAACACGCGTCAAAAATGTCACTGCATTGTGTGATATTTTCTGAATTTGATAATTTTGAATCTAAATAACTAAGAGTTACAGAACACTGCGTTAAACTGAACTGAGTTCTGATACAGTTTTAAATTCACACCCGCTATCCAATCTCAAATTCTGTCACACACTCAATCAGTCAATGTTACTTTTACAATTACATTTATAATACTTAGGATGGATTGCGGTAAGCAAATTCAACGTAGACCAGAGAACTAAGAATAACGGGCAAGGAGTTATAAAATTTGGAGATATAAAACGGGATTTAGTGCTAATGGCTAAGACATCCAAAAATTTGTTAAAAATATCACGACCAACCATTTCCACGAACCGATATTTCGCGAAAATCGTGGCCCGCTTTCATGTTGTTTCTTTTAGTTTCCTAGAAAACGAGTACCTAGTAAAATCTCACTTTGATTCAAGACTGAGGACCAATTTCAAAATAGGCGGATAAGTTTTGAAGTCAAAGCGATGGCACCAACAGTCAAATTCCAAAAGCATAAAGTTAATCAACTAAAGATCTAATCCGGGGAGTGTTTCGTTCCAATGCACAGTGATCCGTGCAGAACAAGCTAGCTGGACAAAATTATTTGAGCTTTTTGAATTAAGTTAAATGTAGCATTTTGATATGGTTTATCATATAATGTGAGAAAAATTACAATTTTAGTTATACTTCTTATGTAAAAGTCCACCGACATAACCTGACCTCTTGTCACCTACTTGTACTATAGCGATCGAGGTCAGTTTAAGTTGGTACTTGTTCTTAGTTGCTAATAGTGATTTCCCAGGTTTAAATGAGTAATATAGTAAGTTTTCTCTTTTCTTCATAGGATTTATTCTATTTAAGGGTAAAAATGCGATAATTTACGAGATTATAATATTAAAAATAAGAAAAATGCAACTTTAGTGAAATTAATTACATGTAAGTAATCTATAAATCAAAACTTAACTAATGCGAATGAAACCTAGGTAAGCTGACGTTTTCCAAAGTTTCTTTATAAGAGTGAGACGTAGACTTGGAATACACGTAGTACGCCAATGCCTCATCACTTGTCAGACACCTTTGCTGCATCTGATTACTGCACTCTCGGGACAGTGGATGTCGGCCACTAACTTTTTCAGTCTCACTTACTTCTTTAATTTATTTATCGACGTTTCGTTTTCCAGATAACCTAGATGATATTTCAGCAGCGACTAACAGTTCTTTAGGTGTTCGTGACATGATCAAATCTTCAACACATCTACGAACGTTTTGGAAGTTTTGAACTCGCATTATCGAAGGCTGTAGTCGGTCGCCCAGAGCCCAGTTCATGTTCTTTCGTGCTACAGCATTCTTCAACTTGATCACAAAAAACATTTAATGTCAAGTCACCTTGAAACCACTACATATTGTTCGCTAAGAAGCGTTCTCGGTTTCTTCGTGAATTCTCCCATATTTCTGTAAGTTTCATGGAAAATCGGGAAATCACGGTATTTATATATTTAACAGACTACACCATTATACCGCTGAAATGTTGTATTTTGAAAACATAAGCGAATTGTGTACCATTTCGCTCATTTTTTGAATGTTTGGTCCAATTTTCAAAAAAATAATAATTTTGAAACTGTACGACTCCTTTCTGAAAAAAATTAATAAAAGTAAATTGGGCAAAAAAGGAGCAAAAATGAATAACATTTATAATAACCTAAATAGATGTAGCTACTCCGTAAAAAAAATCAAGTCGGGGTGAAGGGGGGGTTTTTAGTTACAGTCCAATGAATCCCAAATTGTGGTCATTATTTCGTAAAATTATAAGTTATCGACATTTTTTTTCGAGTAAAAGGAGAATAATATATTAATAAAGTGACCTATAATATAGTACTTACCCTTAATAGTAGAATCCATCACAAAAATTAACCGAAACTTGTGAAATCTGGCAATGACACTTAATCGCAATAGAAGCTAAAATGCAACTAAATTAAGGCACTGAACGTAGTTATTCTATACACTTACCCTTATTAGTCGTGTTGAAAATGATCTACGACAAAACAATACCTGCCAATGCTATCACCAACTAATATAGTAATTACCTTATTAAGGATTTCTAGATAAGTCAATTTTGTTTTTGTCCAGCTAGCTTGTTCTACGCGAGTCACAGTGCAATGCGAATAGATTCAGGGTTCGCTCTGTGCAACTTAAATTAGTATTTTGTAACTGAGAAGTCGTAACGGCTATGTTGTTTCACCAACAGCTGCTCAAGTCACTCTTGTTAGGGTAGACAGAGCACATGAAAGGATACATAGACCAAACTGTGACTACTTTCACGTTTCGCGGCCACTCTCAGCATATTTTTAAGGTTCTAACTTGGCAGGAATATTAGTAACAGGTTGCTAGTGCAGGTTGGTTACACTATTGTAGCACTTCCACATTTGCAAACCTAAAACTAAGCTAGAAGTGGCTGCGAGGCGCGATATAGTCATAATCATGGTTTTGTCTATGTCACGTTTTGTGTGCTCTGCCTACCCCATTTGGGAACACAGGCGTGATTGTACGTATGTATACTTAAATGTCGCTTGTTTCCTAAATGCACAGACCAAGTCGCGCTTCGTAGGTACCCACTTTTAGAATAGTTTTTCAGATACCAAGTTAGAGGTAAAATAGTGACAAGTTGCTAGCCTATCGCCTCTTACAACGTTAACGGAAGAAATGGACAGGTGTAATTCTAAACGACACCACACGGGCGATACAGGTACCTACTATGATTAAATAAAGCGATACACAATCACATTTCGTTTACCAAATTGAGCGTAACATTGCTTAAAAGCCTTTCAGCCGTGTTCTATTGACCGAAGTATTCATTATTTAGAGGTTTACATAAAAATCCAACGCAATTTTCTTTTAGCCAATTGAGTACTCCATAGCTGGAAAAACTTCCTTTCAGTCAGTGATCTATTGAGGTATTTAGAGTATTTACTCTTTTTTTAGTACAAGTTTTATTTACATTATTTTATTTACAGTTAAATTCTTGTTTTAAATGTTTTTATTGCTAAGGTCCTTGCTTATTTATAATTTTGTTAGTAATTATGATCAAAAGAGTGTTGAGTGATTAATCTACATATGTGTTGTCAGCTCTTATGATACCCAAGGAAGAAACGTAAAGGTGTGATGCTAATACGAAACCCCTCACAAATACATACACATACATACATATTCTCACGCCTGTGTTCCCAAGAGAGGTAGGCAGAGCACATGAATTCAAAAAATCCAGTGCCACGTTTAGCTATTTCAGGGTAACCAGATGGTTAAACGTGATATCGCAGTGACAGGTTGCTAGCCCATCGCCCACAATACACTGACCCTATCCCAGAGTCGACTCTTACGACACCCACGGGAAGAAAGGGGGAGGTGCTATTCTAACCCGGCACTACACGGGCAAAAATATACCGGAAAATTACTATTTTCTTTTTCATACATACATACATACATATTCTCACGCCTGTATTCCCAAGAGGGGTAGGCAGAGCACATTAATTCAAAAATTCAGTGCCACGTTTAGCAACTTGAGGGTAACCAGACGGTCAAACGTGATATTTTGGTGACAGGTTGCTAGCCCATCGCCCACAATACACCAACCCTTTCCCAGAGTCGACTCTTACGACACCCACGGAAAGAAAGGGGGAAGTGCTATTCTAACCCGGCACCACACGGGCAAAAAATTAAATATACCGCAAAATTAGTATTTTCTTTTTCATCAGTTCAAAATAGGTCAATGTTAGCCTGCCTCTGCGTGGCCTGTAGTTTTCGTAATAAAATAATAATGCACTAAAGAACAGCTCCAATCAACCGTAAAGATACTCTGGCAGGGGAATCTACCGGCCGACAACCTTCGCATACGAAGCTCAGAAATCGCTGACAGAAAAAATATAAAACGTTCAAAGCATCGCCAATTCGATTTCTACAGTCGTTGATGCAAAAATTTCCTTTTTCTCCATTCGTACTGAATTCGCGATGGATTGTAATATTTTAAGATGAATTTCGAACGCTCGTTTGGACTTTTCCATTATATATGGAATTACGTAACGACTTCTCTCGTTTCCGCCGAGGGATTCGTTGATAAATTTGATAGAGACCTTTAGCGTATTTAGCCGTACCTACTTGTTGTGATGGATAAAACAAATGAGACCGTTCTTGTTGTGATGGATTAAACAAATGAGGTACAACAATTTGGTCACTAATCATGCGTTACCTCCAATCTTTCTTTTTAGTTACGTCACTGAACGTCTATTTTTTTGAAGTATTTGAAAATTAAGCTATTATAAATTGGTTCTTCTTATTCACGATTATTCACAATTATAATATTCTCCGCAGCTATAATATTTGAAAATTATGCAATCTAATAAAAATAGAACCTACAATCTAAAAACTCGAAGAAACAAATGTATAAAACGATATTACATTTATAAACCCAATAAAAATAAATTTGAAATTTGTGATTAATGTGGAAACCAAAGACTTTGATCCTAAGCCAAAGATTTTTAATGAATACACAATAATTACTATCAACGCAACGAAACTAATTTTCACTAGACGTAACAAAAATCCACAAAAGCTTAAGTCAAAGTCGATTAACTCTAACAGTCGGTTAACTAGTAGATCTAAACCAAAATGGCTGCCATGAAAGCCACATATCACGATGCACTTTGTGGATAAACCCGCTTCGACCATCGAGGCACGTATGAACGTAAGCTACAATATCGGGCTTATTACCAACGTACTATTTAAGGTGAGAAAACCGGACTGAACCGGTTCGATCCAACACTAAAAGCCCCAAGCGATTTGGCCAACATTTGACAGGCGCAGGGTTGGCAAAAAGGAAACGAAAAAGATGCCAAGAATAGGAATTGCTGCTTTAAAGTAAAAATTTTTGGGGGAAAAATGCTAGGCTCGGCTCAGCGGAAAGTGTAACGTGATTTTTCGCGCGAAATTCGGAATAAGCTTTTTAAAACGACATCAACAAGTAACTCGGAGTTCGAAATTTGCATAACATTTTTTAGATTCTTAACAGTTTTAAACTGCGACAGCCCTGAATCTAGTCGGATATCAGGAAATCCGAGCACACATTGTCTAAAATTCCTAAAACGTGTTTTGTATTCGGGTTGGAACGGACAGTGTAACCGAGGCGTATTGGATTGTCTTTACGTCCATTCCTGTCTCTGCTATGCGATTGAATATGCGGCGCAATTCCGCGTTTTTCTCCCATAAGCGTGAAATGGAAATCTTGAGATTGGTTTGGTCCCACGTTGGGCGCCACTTATACGAGGGTGTAGTGAAATGCTACTAAACAAATATTTGTGTTCGCTTATGCGGAATCACAGCGCATAGTTTGAAGGGTTTAGGTGTTTTCGGATAAATGAAGCCGTGGGAGCGGAACAGAACCTTTTGACGTTGTTTTAGTCGGACCTCGATATTAATTTCCTGAGTTGAAATCGATCATTTCTGTTGGAATGCCAATGGATTATTTATTCAGGGGTTTTTAAACAGGTACAATGCAAATCATCACTGTTTGGGCTAGTAAGCGAAGCAAATTATTACAATTGCTTTTTTACTAGCGTATTGTACTTTACGATGAATTAAAATTAAAATGAATATTGACTGAAATATCTTCAGACATTTGTCCAACCTCTTATAAGTAAGAGATTTTGTATATGTAACGTTTTGTGTGCTTTTGGGGAATTTTTTGTCTCATTTCGGAATACAGACGTAATAAGATAGGCCAAGTCCGCATCCTATTGTTTTTATATTTTGACTTTTGACATTAAATAATAAAGAACTATTGATGAAAATGAATAGGCTTAAAAAATCACCTCCCCATTTCTTTCGTGAATATCGCAGAAGGCAACAAAAAATATAAGTTAAGGTATTTTTCACATGAAATATTAACTCTAGCTACCATTACCGCCCACTTCCAAGCACCTCGATTGAATCACAACCTTTCTCCATACAAATAAGGAAGTACAAAATCAGTCCGAACCCATCCAACCATTCCCGTGATAAATGGTCCAGTCACGTGGAGCAAGTTCTGAAATATTTTTGCGTATTATGAAAGCCTTATGTAACCTTAAGATGTTAATCCATCAAAGATGAGCGATAGAACGATGCGATTTTTTTAACAGCGTATGGGAAGAGTTAAAAAAATTAAATAATCTCGCCTAAATATACTGTACCAGGCACAGGCCTTCTCTCAGTATGAGAGGGATGGGCTATAGTTCCCACGTGGGCCCAGTGCGAATTGGGAACTTCACATAAAACATCTAATTACTCAGTTGCTGTATGTAGGTTTCCTCGCGATGTTTTCCTTCACCGAATAACTCGTGGTAAATTTCAAATTCGTAGTAAAATTCAGAGTTTCGTGTGCTCTATCTTCCCCTTTTAGGAATTCAGGCATGATGTATGTATGTGAACACTATTAAACAGTACGATGATTATAACGCAATAAAAAAGGCAGCATTTATTTAACATGTTAACGATTTTTCAACTTTTTAAGTTAGTAAGACTCTTCGACGACCGCTTAGCTTCATCGCACGGCTCTTATGGGCACGCGGCCTTTCGTAACACCCTCATAGATGGGAGAGAGAGATAGGTCAGGACCTACCTGCGACGCTTTGATTAGCTTGTCAGTATCACAAGGGAAGTTTTTAGATGACTCTTAGTGGATGCTCAGCTTTATTTCAAGATTTTTTTTCATAGAAATGTTATCAGTGGGTAATTTAGTATCTAATTTTAAACCAACGTTTGATAAAAGTGGTCGTGGTTATGTATAAGTAACGTTTCGTACGTTCCGTATACTTCATTTGGTAATACAAACGTATACACGTATAAACGTATATATACTGTATTTTGTAGTGAAGAAGTAAGTAAATTTATTTTTACGTTATTTTTACTTCATAGCGATGAGCTAGTATAAGTCCTACTCCTTTCAATGCACAATATTCTTTCAACTCTACTCATAGTGCTGATAAACGGACTATCTATGATTATAATATACACAATTGCTTCCAGTGTTAATCATTTTGGTGTTATACAAATTCCTTCACATGCAACTTAATTTTTAGCTTTCGACCCGCGCTTGAAAATCGAATACGGATATGCATTTACGAATGTTTTAGGCGATAGATTAGCAACCAGTCACTACTGTACCGTCTACTAGTCCCCTTAACATATTTTTATTTACTCTTAAGAACACCAAACAGTCATCCAAAACATGAGTACCTAATCTCCTACCAAGCGACCTTTCACACATACCCTCAAAAGGTTCATAATTCTCATGCGAAAACGGCTGACAGGTGTCCAAACTGCCCTATTGACGAGGTACAAAGTTCCACACATCTATTCCCTGAGTTACCACATTGTTTGTGGACTTTGACAAGTAAATTTGAGCTGTAATTGACTTGTTGAGGTTAATAACCTTTACTGCGTTTCCCTGTGACCCGAATATTGGGTATATTTTATTCATCAGGCGTAGAATATTGACTGTTTTTGGGTTTCTGTGTGGTTTCAGGTAGAATAACACCTCTCCATTTGTTTCCTGGGTAAGAGGCGGTAATAAGAGGCGACTAAGGACATTGGTCAAATCTTATTAGTTGGTTTAGGTAAGCTGTAGGCGACAGGCTAGCAATAGCAACCTGTCACTATTATAACTCTTTCAAATGTTTGTTAAATCTAAAATTATTCTGAAAGAAGCGACGGAGCGAGAACTGGTCATGGTTTGTCTATGCAATGTTTTGTGTGCTCTGCCTACCCTATTTGGGAATACAGGCGTGATTGATTTGTATTGGGTTATAATTTTGCGAACAAGCCGCCGCAAAATAATTCCTGTACGGACTTGTTGAAAATCCACATCCTCATAAACATCGCACTGTTTTTTTGCAGATGCAGATCTTAAATTCAATGCAAAATTCCGCATTTTCGCATACGGAATCCGCAACATTTCTTAAAGCTCTTATTAAAGCATAAATAATTTCAAACAGATATCGCATTTTGATTTCACTGTCTAATCTCTTTATACATCAAACGCTTTCTCATACATTTTACAAGCAGATTCTCAGCAACAAAGTTAACCCTTAGGTGCATGATTTAATTTTTTTTAACGAAAAAAATATATGTGGTGGGGAAATATGGGTGAATGCCAGGAAAATTAGTAAAAAAAATCGT
>BHDV01071008.1:188077-211850 GCA_005406045.1 Adoxophyes honmai | reverse complement strand
CTGTCTTATGCTTTTCTATTTTGTTCTGTTGTCTGTGGTCATCCTTCAATACAGAAAAGTCAAACGAAATTTTCTCCGTTATTTTTAAATTAGTTTTACAGTACGTATACGCTAGCCACGGCGAAAACGACTTGTAAATAAAATTTTCCTTCAATCAGTAACTGCTAAGTTGCGTTGTTAAGATTCTCGATACAAAATAGTAGTAAGGTAAACGTCCCTGTGCTCGACACTGACCCAATACTTGGCACTTGCAACCTAATGTCATAGTAAGACAGGTGACAGAATGGGTGTCATCTATTGGGCGTTGAGGCGTCGAGCATTGGTTCTTTTACCTTACGGTAGCTGTAAATTCATTCTAATAGTAACGTTGTGTTAGTCCGCATCGCTAACTTCGTAAATGTACCAATGCTCGACGTCTCAACGCCCAGTAGACGACACCCATCGGTCACCTGTCACTATGTTACTGTGTCGGTAACTATGACATAAGATGTGAATTTTTAGAAACTCAGTTTTAGCTTTTATTTTTATTGACAGTCATGTTATTTTAAGTTATTGATTATTTGTATGTTATGGACAATCCCAAAGTGGTGCGATTATTGTTATATATTGGTTTCTACATATTATTTTTATTTAATTTTGACATATTTTATAGTGACATAGAATTTTTATTTTTATTTCATTTCAAAACACTTGACGAACTCAATTTAAAATCACTTGACATTATATTTATTGTGTATTGTTATGTTGTATTTTATATTGAATGAATAAATAATCTAATCTAATCTAAGGTTGCAAGTGCCGTGTATTGGGCCAGTGTCGAGCAATGGTACATTTACCTTATGGTAACTAAAAGCAAAGACATCAGTGGTGTCATCGACAATACGCCGATCGACGCTCTTCGTACAATCGCCAACCAAACCGCGTGCGTCTTTTCTTTGATTCCAAGAATTTCGAGAACATTCGAGAGCTTTGAATGTTTTTCTTTGTATTTGGATATAGTTTTTAGATTTCTGTTTTAATTTCATTTACCTTTTGAATATAAAAGCAGATAAATCATGTTTTTTTCCTTGAGGAAAACGTTCATTTTTATTTACCAAAGCTCTTTGACTTTTCAATTATTGAAGGATTTAAATGATTTGTTTTTCGATAAAACATGCTGCGATTGTTTTTCGAATTATTTTACCATTCTTTATATACTATTCATAACTTTTTAAAGTAATACTTACTTATAATGTTTAGGTACAGTAGTTTTTCCTTAAAAACTTAAGGATTTATAGCTTTGTAAAGCATTTGAAAAACATCAAAATCGCCGAATTGTGTTTGCACGCTCTTAAAATTATACTAGAAATGGCTACGGGACGTGAAATAGTGATGGTTATGTATAGGTATATGTACCGTTTCGTATGCTCTTTTTACTTCATTTGGGAAAACAGGCGTCTGTGTGTATGTATATATAATATTTGGAGGCGCTGTAAATGGCAATGAAACAAATAATTTACGAGTAAGCCTTGCTGGCAATGTACGTGCTTCCAAGATCGTGAAAAACACTTAGCTGGAATGTAGCACTTATAAATGGTTTTTTATTTATATTTTGAAGTCAAACATTAAATTCATTATTATATTTACGGTATAAAGACTCATAAATGCAAACATTTGGTATTTGCAGGAGGAACCTCAATGCATGGAGTACCGAATCGAGAACATTCGAAAAATCTTACTTAGGTTAGGTTTATGTAAATAAAACAATATTAAAAAATGACACCTATTTGTAAGAAGGTAATTTACAGTTATAGCAACACTATTATTTTTTACGAGTTACTTCATCCACTTTTTTTATCATCGTACGTAAGTGGGCGAAAGTAAAAATTTGCATCCACTCCCGATTTTTGATTGAATTTCTCGGTCTGTAATGTAACAGTAAAACGCCAACTAGCGGAAATTCATTGGAATTAATAGTAGCTCAGTGTGCTTTGTATTCAAAAATATGTTTCAGATTTCGCTGGCTACCTAACTCTTAGAGTAATATTGTAAATATTCTGGTTGTGCCTGATTGGGAACAGTTTGCCCTGTAGGGTTAAATGTGACGTACCAATGAGATCTTTTTACCATTTTCGGCACAAGTCACAATGGCGCAGAGTCGAAGCGACGCGACGTGTCATGTTTTGTACGCGCGCTGTCATAATTAAGATACATAGCACAAATAATGAACTTAAATAATAGAACAATAGAGTATATACCGTAAGGGGAAGAATATGATGCGTCAAGTCGCTTCGACTTTGCGCCAGTGTGAGTTGCGCATTGCTTTCAGTTAGTTTGCTTTTGAGACTGTTTTTCGTTTTACCGATTGTTTGTTAATTACTTTGTGTATTCGTTAAAATAAACCCAAATTAACTAGAAAATAACTAGAACCAATACGGACTGGAATAAGTGAACAGTGTTAGTCAAAGTGACATACAAAACGGACAGTGTCTTTTACAAAATCTTTCACATCAGATAAAAGTACAATGTTACAGCTTAGTTTTAATAATATCTATGAAATCCAGTACAAATTATTATAACTATTACACTAATATTATAAGCGCAAAAGTCTGAAAGTGCGTAAGTTACTTCAACAAGCGCAAACCACACGCCCATTTTTGTTCACATTTGGTTAGCAATAAGCTGACATCTTGGATAAGCTACTTTAAACCCAAAAAATACATAGTTAAGACTTAGAATTCTACGCAGACGAAGTTGCGGGGAACATCTAGTATCATAAAGCTAAAACAAATGAAATACGAAAACAAAATCTTACATTGAAACGTGTTTCATAAAATGAAAAGTTAAGTCATATTCAATGTCTGAAAGTAGCCGTAAGTAAAACCAACGGGATCATTTTAATATTATTACATTAATCTTTCATGGAATGAAAACATTCCCAGTCGTAACCGTACGAACAGATAATGTTAAAAACAAAGTCAATCATAGCTTTAAACGAACAACGTAAAACCATGTAATCTGACCAGGGAGATGGGTTTTCTACAAAATTTACCATAATATTGGCCTTAAGAAAATCCACTTACATGGTACCCTCGCGCCCCAGGGAAAACTGAGGAACAAGTTCATTTCTGAGGGACACGTGTGGGTCATATATTTGCTCTCCTATTTATAAAAATAATGCCAAGCCTTTGTATTTTGTTGGGAGTCGTATTTTCCATGTTATGAAGGCAAGTCCATTGTTGAATATTAAATAATATGACACAGATTTCGTTTTCGACAAGACTTATTGATACACGGTACAGTGGAAGGAACTGAATGTTTTATACATACATACATTACGCCTGTATTCCCAAATGGGGTAGGCAGAGCACACAACACTATTTTATATTTTGTAGCTACTTCTAGCTTTATTTTGAGGTTTTAACCTAAAAAAGTATAATAGTGCGAGGTTGCTGGCCAGTCGTATAAAATCTACATTCACTTTTCCTTAGGCGCCTCTTCCGACATCCACGAAAGAAATAGGAGGTGTTATTCTGAACTCGACACGACACGGAAATATATAAAATTGTATGAAATTTCGCTGACTTTGTACGTGCCTAGTAACACTAGTACAACATTTATTATGTAATATCCTTACAATCTCTAAGGCCATATTAAATTGAATATTTAGTTTTGGGCGTAAGTACCGACGGAGGACGACCGACGATAACTCTTTGGAGGATAGTCCCATTAAATATGTGTGGACTGGATACATCGTTTCTGGTTTAGGGTAATACCAAGCGACTTGTTTTAAATTAATGGATAAATATCGCAGCCACTGCTGACCCAATAATTTTAATTTATTTCACGTCAACAAACAAACTTTGTAGGTACGTAATAAGTAATAATAAAAAATGAAAATTATTACTCACTAACAGTTTGCGGGATATCACGGGTCAATCCACGCATCAACATACAATATACAATAAATACAATTATAGTTATCACACATTTAAAAGTGTTTTTTAGGATATTATAATTTTGTTAGAGTTGGTGGCTGTTCTTAGAACCTTTTTTAAAAACGCCTTAACTAGGTAAGACTTGAGTTCCAAAATTTAATGCGTCAGTTACTCTAAATTTCGTAGGGACACAGAAAGAGAGCCTCTCGTAGAGGTCTACGCCGTAGCCCCGTAGCAAGCTACGAATCTTAATCGTAGACGAAATCAAATTAGTTTCAAATCCCTCTAAATATTAAAATAACTCCGTGAGGTATCGGGATTAGAATAACATCACGCAATTTCTTCCGCAAAAGCCGTAAGAGGTGACTGAGGAAATAGTTCCGCTTTTTCATATAAAATAGGCTTTTATTTGACCTCAATCTCGGTTGATGGAAGGGAAAGACGGGGCCTAAAATGGCACGCGTTTGCCTAGAGGTTACTTTGAGTTTAGAGAAATCCATAATAATGTCATTGCGTTGAGGCTATAGAGGTTTGAGTACGCGAACTTAGTAGCCCATTTAAATAAAGGAAAGTTAGTAATTTTTTTACAAAAAAATTACATGGTGGCAGATTTAATACAAGATTTGCCTATAATGTTCGCATATTTTTGACTTGAACAGTAACATACGAGTTCAACACAACCTATGTGGCTACCAATTTATTTGTTTAACACATTGCCCGTACAAATTATAACACTTAAGAGGGCGCACACATTTTTTACGAACGTAATTATAATATCAGGCGGGGAAGAGAAATTCAGGGGCAGGGCAGGGGTAAGAGGCACCACAGACCATAACTCGTCGAGTTATGAGTGATTATGGTCTGTAGAGCCCTCTTATCCCTGCGTTTCTCTTCCCCCACCTGACCTTAGTGGTTTTGGACAAATGTTTAAAAAATCGTGAAAAATAAATTAACTCATATTTAGCCATAAAAAAAATATGGTTAGACTAAACATATTCTGTAAATTTACAATAAAAATGTTTCATTTGTAATTACATTAAAATCAATGAGAAAAAAAATAAAGTAATAGTTCAACTTTGAAATTATGTAAAATGATATTTGAATAATAAAAACCAATAATTTGATGCATGTCTCTCCGTTAATCCCCAGTAGACTATATTGTCTATCAGATAATAACAAGTTTATATCGTTTATGGTAAATTTTAATGGAAAATTTTCAAGTGAAAGACAGCTCTGACGCGTATTTTTGTGAAAACCCTTCAACAAATTGGCTAAGTAAAAGAAATCTGTGTTGCTAATAAAATATTTCTTTCTGTTAATCCCTAGAAAAAGAGTTTATTTATATGTTACAGTAGTTTTTCTTTAAAAACTTAAGGATTTATAGCTTTCTAAAGCATTTGAAAAACATCAAAATCACCGAATTTTGTGTGCACGCTCTTAACACTCAAAATTGTTCGTTAGCTCTGAAAAAGCTTGTCATCGAATAATGTCCCTATTATTTTAATTGTTAGTCATTTAGATAATTTTACTTATAGTTCACTCATTTGTGTAATTTCTTAATCCATAAAATTCATGGGATTTATTTACAATTAATGGGAAATAGAATAAAGAATAAAGTACAAATCGTCTTCTACTTTTTAACAATTTTACTTTTAGACAGAAAGAAGGCATCTATTGTCTATCGGCTTATGCAGCCATGAGCGAAAGTGCTGTTCAGACATTGCATAATAGCGCAGATTAGCTCGATATGTTTGTTGTTGTTTTATGTTGTGTTATGATACAACTGTATCCATTTTATTCCACCATGAGTCCCACGGTAGTTCTATATTCAAAATACATTTGGAACTCGTCACACACCCTTGGCAGTGATTCCTCAACCGCTACAAGTACGACCCCACCCTAAAGGTCGGCAAATACCAACTTACACTCGTAAACCGGACTACCAGGTAATCTTATTAAGAGATTTGGCTGCTAACATGCTTAGATATTGGAGTTTAGGTTAATGAAGCTAGCTCTAATTGGCTTTGGATATTAGTTGTTTTACTAAACACGCTGGATTTTTGTCGTGATTTTTAATGAACAACCGTTAAATTTTGTTGTTGTGTGTTGTTTTTGTTATTATGTTTTTTGTTGTTGTCGTTAAATTAGCTCATTTAAAAAAAGCGTCGGCAATTTCAAAATCTATGGCAATTAAATTGATAATGTGTGTATTTAACGAGATAAACTGTACATCAGCAGTAAGATGATTAAACAATTTTTTAGCTAGAAGCGAAGTAAAATATTTTAGTAGACGGCTTACAATGTTAATGGAACATAGGCGTGATTTTATGTATGTGTTACAATGTTTCTCGTTCCATTCTTTTCAATTTTCACTTTCCATTCAAAGTTTTCTTTATGCTATTGGAAACAGCCTTACAATAATGTTGGAGCGATTTTGTTTTGTTTTTGCAGTATCTTGAAATACTTCGTTAACACGTTCACTGCGGGCGGGCCGATTATCGGCCCGCCGCGGTTTTTCACCGTGTGCGGGCGAACAAAAGTATGTCCCTCCCGCTGGTGCGGAACGAGTATCTCAGGTATTTGAAAGAGTTCGACAGAGCCAAGTATATATTTCAGATTGTGGTTAGAAATGTAGGCATTTTCCATCAAAACATCACGGCAGGCCTTTTTTCGACCTGCCCGCACTGGCGGTAAAAAACATCCGTTCTGTGCGGCAGCGGGCCGCCGGCGGTCATCTCGAGCGGCGGTCGGCGATAGGCCCGCTGCCGCACAGAGCGTACGCGCAGTCATTTAGTGTTGTGCGCGCTATCGACCTTGTTAGACGTTCAGCATGGAACGCAACACACCAAAAATAAAAATACTGGAAAACAAGGTTGTTGTCCCAGCCGCCTTTTTCGACGATAGCGATGATGAGGAAAATATTTCCTACCAAAAAAAAGAAAATATTCGATACGATTTTGGAGACAAGAACAAACACAAGTGGTAAGTTTTGTTTACTAACTTATTCCTTTACATTTATAAAGTGTTAGTTAGGTACCGAAAACTGAGAGGAGTGATTCAGCCTATTGTTCTGAGTTGATATCAAATGGGATTTTCCGTTGGCACTTCAAATTTTTCATGTCATGGGTCGAGTTTCAAAGAAACCCATTCGTTATAAACTACACCTTTATTGTCCCACTGCTACTAAAAATATTTCAGTAAAAATATTTTTTCATCAAATACTACGATGTTTTACTATCGATATTCCCTTACTTTTATCTGTCCCATCACTACTAAAATTACCTTCTAGTGCGGAACGGGCCGCCGTCGGCCTGCCGTTTTCACTGCTTAATTTCTCATTTCCTGTTTATCAGATCCCCAGGCGAATCGAACCTAAGAAGGTCGGTCTCAAGGTTATTCTCACAGTGAAAAATTCAATTTATCACGTTTTGACAAAGTTGTAGACCTTAATTTCACGTTAGTGCTGGCGGGCCGCTGAAGGCCCGTCACGCACTGGCGGAAACACAGCGGTAGGTCCACGTCGGCCCGCCGCCGCACCAGACGAAAGTTTATGATTTTACTTCCCGCAGCTAAGGTGTTAACTTGTCCATGTTATTCACATAGCGAAAATGTACCCAATGCTCGACGCCTCAACGCCCAGTAGATGACACCCATCTGTCACCTGACTATGACATAAGGTTGCAAGTGCCAAGTATTGGGTCAGTGTCGAGCACAGGGACGTTTACCTTATCTGTCTGAAGCGCGATTTTACCGGTGATACGTTACGATAGCCAGGCTGAATGCTAATCGAGCGGTGAACGCCTAATGGGGCGGTTCAGACAATTTGCTGAGACGAAGACTGAGCGCTACTCGCATGTTGAGAAATTGTTTCTTTAGACATAAAAGTGGTTGCAAAGCGTGAAATAGTCATAATCATGGTTTCGTCTATGTCACGTTTCGTGTGCTCTGCCTACCCCATTCGGGAACACAGGCGTGATTGTATGTATGTATTTTATGATTGAATGGAAAGTTTTTTCTTTAAACCACTGGAATAGCTTAGCCTTACATTAATTTGAGGCTATTTTTTTGCAGTTAGTTAAAATACTTGTCCTTTTGGCAGTTTCTTGAAGTTTCCTTCACTTACATGTTCGCATATCTGTCTAAGCTCGTCACTAAACCGGTGATACGTTACGATAGCCAGGCTGAATGCTAATCGAGCGGTGAACGCCTAATGGGGCGGTTCAGACAATTTGCTGAGACGAAGACTGAGCGCTACTCGCATGTTGAGAAATTGTTTCTTGAGACATATCTTCGGAAAGGGACAGCACGTGTGTTACATTTTGAATAGTGAGTTTTTACCGAGTTATAGTTGTTTCTTTGTTAGATATTTTAATTACAAGCTCTGTAAAAGAGGTTAAGGTATTTTTTAGCCAACAGGCTACCTGCTAGGCGACCTGTCGCTATACTGAACTTAAAACCCGAAAAAAAATGCTATAAGTGTCTAATTATTGTTATTGTAGCGTTTCGTTTTTCTCTGCTTATCTTATTTGGGAATACAGGCGTGATGTATGTAGAGGTATAAATATTTTAAAAATGGCTACAACGCGAGATATTATAGTCATGTTTTAATATAACATAATAAAACGGTTTTGTAAAATATATCAAAAACAAGTTAAAATCTAATGCTTTTTTTTTGCAAAAAACGCATAGGTACTGAGAAAAATTGCTACATTATTTACCAGCACAGATAAAATAAATAAAAAAATTGCCGGACTCCATTACTTTAGAAAAAAAATACCATGTCATAATCTAGAAATTTGCTGTTTCAAATATAAAGTGTCCAATTTAACTTGACCTCTTAGGGTTATTGATTATTTATCGCTCATGCAAGGGTCAATTTACTGGTAAATTACACGAGCTAGCAATAAGCGAATTTTAGGTTCGAAAAGAAGCGGAAGAGGTAAAATCGTAACAGGTTGCTAGCCTGTCGCCCTAAAACATATCGAAACCTATATCCTCTGTCGCCTCTTTCGAAATCCACTAAATAAATTGAAATTATTCAGACACCATCATTATAAAATAAAAAAGACAATGTCTATCAAACTACTTTCAAAAAGGACGACGTTGTTTTTAAAATTTGTTCTAGAACGTTTTAAATCCAACAAACAAAACACGAGCACCAGTTAAAAACCGAAGCGATCCCAAAAAGTACCGTCGTGAAATACGCCCTTGTACCGTATACCGTATTAAACAAGGACCAGCGAAATTCAAACGAAACCGCCACATTTAAGCGGTTGAACACAATAACAAAAACTCGAACAAAAGCGAAATATTCTGCCGTATAAATTGAAAAAGCCAGTGATCCGGAGTCCACCACACCACGGTTCAGTAACCGAGCATATCTCATCGAATATTCGCTTCGTAACAATAAAAATATGGGTGAGGGCTGTGGTGTGAGTATGGGGCAATTTCAAGGTTCTTTGCCCTCTCTGTTCCTGCGTGGAATCGGAATAGAAAAACACCTCTCCATTTCTTCCGTGAATGTCGAAAGAGGCGGGGAAATAGGGTTAGGTAAGATGCCCAAAGACAAATGTTTAAGTATTTGCTAAATTATATGGTCTGTGGTTCCCCGTGTGGTGTCGGGTTGGAATAGCACCTCTCCCTTTCTTTCCGTAGGTGTCGTAAGAGTCGACTCTGGGAAAGGGTTAGTGTATTGTGGGCGATAGGCTAGCAACCTGTCACTGCAAAGTCACGTTTAACCATCTGGTTACCCTGAAATTGCTAAACGTGGCACTGGATTTTTGAATTCATGTGCTCTGGCTATCCCTCTTGGGTATACAGGCGTGAGAATATGTATGTATGAATGTATATGGTCTGTGGTTGACTCATCGAACGAGTTTTTTTTTCATTATTTTTTCCAGTTATGAAAAAGTATAATTAATAAGCTAATTGACCTCATATTCGTTTCCAGTCAGATTACAAATCAAGACTGCAGCAACAATAGCAACATGGTGCTCAAATATCAGTGTGTAACAGAACCCCTTTAGCGATAATAGGGTAAACGACTAAAAAAAACTATTCAGTCCGTCATAGAGATTACCAGAAAATATTAAACACGTGTTTTTTATTATCTTTGACAAACAAAAAATTACGACAATACAGCGCTTAAAAGTTTAGTGGTACAATTTTTACCTCAACGTGACGTCACAAATCCCACTCCCGTAGTTTGATGATCTGTACCTTTGTTGATGTTTAATAATTAGATAAACCAAAAAAAACACATAATGTCTCGTATTTTTCTATAATCTAATTGTCGAACTAATTAGAAGACATATTTTTAACCCAAAACGTGCCTATTTTCGTCAAAACGTCCGTTCCTGTTTGATATAATTATGCTATATCACACAACAACACGTCTGCTACTCTTGTATATCATTGGCAGTCAACTTGCACCGTATCTACGTGTAACACGTTAAACGCGAATCTTCACCAAACAAAATGACCCGTAAACCGATTTCGTTTTCAACTGCCACAAAAAGCGAGGCTAAGTTTTAAAAAGCTTTTCATATTCAACATTTTCTTATGCAAAACACATTGTTTCCCAAACTTTGGGGGAACTGAGAAATCGAGTTATGCCGCTGGAACGAGACGGATTCATTCACTCTTTTGTACAAAGAATTTGAATGGAAGGAACACTTAAGAACTTCCCCAGGATTACGAAGCTCTTTGTACCACAGGGGCAATTCGTTGAATACACGGATTTCGTTAGTGAATGAGGAATTGCGGCAATGGCTGTAGTTTTAACAGTTCATGAAAAGAGCGGGTGGTTTTCATAACCTGTCCTCACTAACTTTGCATTTGTGTTTATGAATTTCAGACGCGAATTGAGACATCCTTACTTCCTTACTAAATAATATTATAAATCGGAAAGTGAGTGTGTTTGTTAGTTTGTTCCGCTTTCACGCCGTAACTGCTGAACCGATTGCTTTAAAATTTTGCAAATGTAAAGTTAGAAGTCCGGGTTAAATAATAGGCTACTTTTATCCCGGAAAAATTTATATTCCCGAGAGAAAACAAAAATATAGTTTGCTTGATGAATGGATTGAAGATGGCGCTGTGTGTCGTTTAAAACATGGTAAAATATGGCAATCGAATATAAACATTGTTCTGCTTTATACCGCAATATAACCGAATTACACGCGGGCGAAGCCGCGGGCGGGAATCTAGTTATTC
This sequence comes from Adoxophyes honmai, assembly GCA_005406045.1. Taxonomy (NCBI): domain Eukaryota; kingdom Metazoa; phylum Arthropoda; class Insecta; order Lepidoptera; family Tortricidae; genus Adoxophyes; species Adoxophyes honmai. Next base: position 200,721 of record BHDV01071008.1, on the reverse strand, counting down.
CATATGTTAGTAACTGCGTTAATTATCTATCTATATGTCTATTATGTCAACATACTCGGGGGTGATTCGGATAACCCTAGGGGTGATCTATCTCTGGATTTTCGCATGACACTATTTTTTGGGACACCTTGTAAATAAAAGGAGAAGATGATTGACTGACTGATAATCAACGCAGGGCCTAAACTATTGGGAGTTATTTTTATAACGTAAGAAAGCACTAAGAAACGATTATCGAAAATTCACCCCTTAAGGGCGTAAAAGGGAGGTATAAAGTTAGTATAAAACTTTACCGTTACCTATTGAAGTTATCTGAATGAAATTCAGTATGAAGGTTCTTCATTGAAAGTCTTGCAAACGTGTTCAATAATCATTCTTTAGTAAAGGAAAATTTCTTTGAATTGCCTGGAATTTAATATTTAAGAGCGGACGAAGTTGCGGGCAAAAGCTAGTATTATTATGTTCGAGTTAAATTTTATTGGTTACTTAGTCATATTGAGCAATATCACAAAGTTGAAGTACAATATGTAGAGATACAAAGAGGGCGCTTCTTTCTTCGTAAATATTACTTACCTTCTTGACATAGAAAGCTTGCGTATGGAAATATTTTTTTAGTTTCTATTTTTACCGTTTACCGTTCTCAATATACCTCTTCTATCTGTTTTAAAACCTGAAGTTATGCTAGAAGTGGTTACGCGTGAAATAGTCATGGTTTTGTCTGTGTTGTGCTTCGTGTGCTCTGCCTATCCCACTTAGGAAAAAATGTGTGATTACATAATAAGTATACATAAGTATACATAAGTATACTTATTATGTATTACCGTTTTCTACTCTTTTTGGCAGACTTACAGGTAAGACTTTATATCACCAGACTAAACTTTATATCACTAGAACCAATTCCACTCCAATAGTTCCCAAACTTTCCTCAACTTCGAATAACCTCCTGTTCCTCTGTCGAGCTAAATGTCATCAAAAATGTATTTCCCAATCGCTTCTCAAAGGGGTTCGTTAGGAAGCAGAATTCTTATTGCACAAAGAGGAAGTTTGATGAACTAGCTCGTGCAGTATTGACAGTGCAGCGAAGTTAGAACGAGCAGATTTTTGTTATAGTTGTGCAACTATCGCCATTAAGAGCGTGAGAATAAAAGTTTGAGCAACTTTGTCTCTCTTCGTCTTTATATCAATTACTGCTTTTTAATTTATTTGCCTGCTAACATAATGGACTAGAAATATATTTTTGAAGGTAAATACTGAAAGCATGACTGTGTGTTTATTGAAGATACGAATTGTCGAGGAATGTTGAAAATTGTAAACTACTTTTTCGGAAATAGGCTCCAAAGAAACTTTCAAAAATTTGATGTCATGAGAATCAGTAATTTCTGTACTTATTTAGATTATTATTCTCTACAAATAGGTCAGACGTGCGTTTAATTTGTGTTTCTAAAAAAATAATATAAAATATTTTCATTGCAATACTTTTTAGGTCACTTGAGTTGAATTAACAGAAAAAAACATTTATAAATTCTACAAAGACATCGTCGTGACTAAAGTAAGAAATCGCATGAACATCTTAAATTTTAATACTCGTATTTTTGATAAGCACCCGGTACCCAGTTCACTCGGTGACAACCTTTCCTCGTTTGCAGACGATGCAAAGTCTGAAATTGTTCGCCATTGCGTAGTTTAAAAGCAAACAGCTTTGAAGTCAATAATACAAGTAAATCAATGTATCAAATTTTCCAAAGGCTGTGAGTAAACGCGACTGTTATGGTAGTTTTTTTTACTTTGATGATTCTTGGAAAAGCCACCCTTCGCTAAAATAATAATATAATGCTATGTAACAGTATAGAAATGTACAATATGTACATACGATTGACGATCCTTTTGTGAATTTATTATGTTTGACATTTCTAATGTACAGTCAGCGTCTGATACATGGTTACACTTTGGTACTTTGTCACTGTGATCGCAGTGACAATTTCATGCGAGAGTTCAAATATGAGGTTAATTAGAAAAGGTACTAAAGTGTATACATGTATCAGACGCTGACTGTACCTAATTTAATTTTCAAAAGGAAATAAAGACATCTATCTATCTATCTATCTATCATACATCCTTGGCCAATAATATTTCATATCAGTGAATTTCCTATACAAAAGTGAAACATTTAATTTAGACGCTAGGCATTAACAAAATTTGCTGTAGCTGTATTTTGATAGACAGTAGGTTTATTTTTATAATTTAACTTTCTTCCACAGTAAATACTATTATTGGGAACTTCATTAAAATTTGCAAATTTTACGTTTACAGCCAAGTCTATAGCTACTATAGTTATGTTTTGTCAAATTTGAAAATCAAAAACCATTCAAGTATAGATTTCATTTATTCTTTAAAAATAATACAAACATAAAATCTTTCCTCTTTATGAACGGTTACTATACATCAAAACTTGAAAAAAAAATATTCTTCAGAACAGTTTTAATTACAAGGAAAAGAACTCAGCATATCCAAAGAAAGTGAATGAATTCTCCACTCAAGTGGAAAGAATTCTCTTTGCTATCTCAGCAGAATTCTTGACCTGTATAGCTTCAGAACTTGTGCCTTTGACAAATTCAGAAATAATTTTATGGGTGTTTGTAAACACCCATAAAATTATTTCTGAATGATAAAATTATTTGTGTTTGTTCCCGTGTGGTGCCGGGTTATTCCCGTGTGGTGCCGGGTTAGAATAGCACCTCCCCTTTCTTCCCGTGGGTGTCGTAAGAGTCGACTCTGGGAAAGGGTTAGTGTATTGTGGGCGATGGGCTAGCAACCTGTCACTGCAATATCACGTTTAACCATCTGGAAACGCTGAAATTGCTAGATGTGGCACTGAATTCTTGAATTTATGTTCTCTGCCTACCCCTCTTGGGAATACAGGCGTAATGTATGTATGTATGTATGTATGTTATGTGTTTGTAAAACTTTATAGGGATCAATTTTAAGTATGCATCTTTACTGACCTCTTTAAGTCCCGAAATTTGCATAACATTTGGTTGTAGTAATTGATGTGTAGGAAATGAATTGTGCTATGTTTTTGTAAGTACAGTTCATTAAAATCTTATACGTGGCTACTCACCTTACGGAGATAGTAAAGGAATTGGGGCTGATTCTTTAACAATATCAGTTTTACATTTAGGTTTTAGTTTTGATTGTTGGTTTTTGTATGGTGTCAGACTAGAACAAACTGTTTCTTTCGTGGATGTTATAAAAGAATATAGGTCTAAGTATGCTTTAGGCGACAGTCTAGCAACCTGTCATCAACTTTTGAACCCGAAATTACGTTGGAAGTGGCCGCAAAGTTTGAAATATGTCATGGTTTGTCTATACAACGTTCCGTGTATCCTACATATCCCATTCGAAAAAATGTTAGTGTTTTATACCGGTTCTAACCGTCTCTAATGTTATTGATTTCCATTGTCTAAAACAACGAAACAAAAATATCACAGAACTCTAAAAAACATCACGGAAATCCTTGAAGCACGGTATCAATTGGCACATGTTTTTGTTAGAAAAAGCGAAGTTTATTGAAAATAAAAGCGCGTTTTGTTTACGCACGAGGCAGAGAGTAGGTAGGTACATCCGAATCGGAGCCGGGATGAAGCTCATCATTCTTTGGAGCGGAGACAGGTGACAGACGTTTCACTCACTCACTCACTCCGTGAGATTGAATTCGCTAACGGTATATCGTTTCTGTATTTTCTAGATACTTGCTGGCGACTTCGTTTGTAAAATTATCAGACTCCAATAAGGGTTTTACATACAATCATGCCTGTGCTCCCAAATGGGGTAGGCAGAGCACACGAACCGTAACATAGACAAAACCATGATAGTGATTTTTTCTCGCTTTACATTTATCATTAGCATAATTTTAAGTTTTCTATAGTGGAAGAGGCAGAATAGTGACAGGTTACTAGATTGCCGTCCATAATATTTCCTTAATCAAACCTATTTCCATAATCACCTCTTATGACATCGACGGCAAAAATGGAGAGGTGTTATTCCATCCCGACACAAAATATCAAACTACTTTCTATAAGGAACATGCCTATTTCACATCTCGCAGCGTTTCTGGCATAATTTTAGGTTTAAAAAAAGATGAAAGAAGTACCTATTATAGTGACAGGTTGCTAACCTGTCGCCAAAAGCATACCTAAACCCATTTCCTAATGCACCTCTTACAACGGAAGAAACGGAGAAGTGTTATTTTGTCCCGACTTTGTTTGTTATTGTGACCACAAAAACAGGAAAACAAATACATAAAAAAACTATGCAGACAAACGTACTTAAATAAAATTAAACAGACAAATCACTTATTTACATACGGGGCTGTCTGTAGAAGTATCGTGTATGTAGACTTAGCCTTAAACCTAAGCCTTTGAGTTGACACAATCGACCGACGATTCATTATCATGAGTGCTGCAATTCACGAAGGTGTGTCTGGCCGAGGGAAAGGGCCATCCAATATGGCTGACGCCTACAATTCACATCATGATCTAACTTATATAACGTATGTGTACATACACTCTTTTGTTGTGTCTTACGACTTCCATGGAAGAAATGCCGAGGTGATATTCTATTCCGACTAAACACAACTTAAGTTTAGGTTAGGTTAGGCGACTCTTTCAAGTTTTCAAGCCTAAAATTATGCTAGAAGTGGCTGCGAAGCGCGAAATAGTCATCTGATTTTATCTTTGTCACGTTTCGTATACTCTGCCTACTCCACTTGAGAATACAGGCGTGATTGTATCCACACAGGCGTCTGTATTCGCAAATCAGATAGGCAAAGCATGCAAAATCTTACATAGAACGCTGACTATCTCACGTGTCGCGGCCACATTTAGCATTTTAAATAACAAAATTTGAATCTGTACAGCCTGTCACCTAAATCATACCTAGACCTGCTTATCCTTAGTCGCCTCTTGCGACATCCACGGAAGAAATGGCGAGTAATGTATTTATTGTTATGTTTTATACATAAATACGTCACGTTTGTATTCCCAAACGAGGTAGGAAGAGTACAAAAAACGTTACATAGTCAAAAAGTGACAAGTCGCTAGTTTGTCATACAAAGCATACATATACATACATACATATTCTCACGCCCGTATTTCCAAGAGTGGTAGGCAGAGCACATGAATACAAAGCATACTTAAACCTATTGCCCTAGTCGCCTCTTACGACATCCAAAATAATCTTAAAAAGAAAAATTAATGAAACATTCTAAACATAATGGCATTCTAAAATACTTACAAAACTTAATATTGACAGTATACTGCGCGAACACTACGACAGAGTAATTGTATGTTGTGTGTGAAGTTCCCAATCGACACTGTGAGGAGGCCTGCGCTCAACAGTGGGACGTAATATATAAGGCTGGATTATTATTATATTATTATTATTCTGCCACAACTACACATGAAATCTCTTTACAAGAATTTATTTATTATAGAACAATTAAATGGAACATTAAAAATAAATAAAGTGGTGTCGGGTTTAGAATAACACCTCTCCATTTCCTCCGTGGATGTCGTAAGAGGCGACTAAGGACATACAGCAACCTGTCACTATTGAAATTTTCACCTTGTAACAAAAAACAAGTGCTAAGGACCGTATCGTTAATTATGGAAACAAGTAAAATACTCGTAATTTGTGGGAACATTTTATATTATAGGAAAACAACTAAACTCATATACATATGAGTGTGCAAACACAATAATTAGAGTAACTTATTTTTATTTACTGGTCCCCTCGGCCAGTTTCCCGATCTTGCTTTTAATGTTTTTCATTAACCGTTGGACAGCTAAAGTGTTGAAGGTTTTATACGTACGAATCCTGTCTTTTTTTAATTCCTCGACTTTATCTGTTGGCTTAGTATGTTTTCTTAATCTTGCCTTCATCAGAGGTCAAAATCTCTCTATGGGACTTATCTGAGGACAATTAGGGGTATTGCACGTTTTTGGTTCAAAGTCGACGTTATTCCCTCTATATCAGTCTAGCACATGGCGAGCATAGTGGCAGGCAGCTAAATAGATGTAAAATAATGTGCGACCTCTGTGCTTGCGAATAAGTGGCAATATCCGCTTCTGAAGACATTTCTTTCCTGTAAATATCAGCATTCAAGTTACCCTTAACGAAGAACGGAGTCGTTTTCATCCCACATTGACAAACAGCTTGCCAAAACATTACCTCTTGGCCAAATTTTTTGCAAAAAATTGATTTTTCCTCTTGAGAGACCTTTGCATCTTTCGTTACGGTATAAAATTGCGGCCCAGGCAGGGTTTATAGTCAAGTTTGACATAAGTTTCGTCGCCCATAATAATACATTGTTTGTTTTTAGTTAAAATTTTATCGTTCAGTTTTCTAGCCCGAGTGTTAGCGGTAGATTCCTAGGTTTTAGTGCGTTTTGGCTGTTTTTGTTTCTTATAGGTTACCAGCATGTTGCTTTCATTGGCACGTTGAACCATTGCTAAAGAAGTTTGGCATTTTTTCGCACAATCTCGAGTGGAAATACCTTAATTTCTCGCAAACTGCCCGCATGTCTTCTTGTCCAAATTATGATGCAAAGAACCACGTTTTCTACCTCGACCAGGTAAATCTTTGAAAGTATGGTTCATGCCTAACCGTTTGATAGTGCTATAAACTGTTTTCAGACTAACACCTTCCATTTCTGCAATTTTTCTCATCGTCATACCCGATCCTTCGCTATATTTGGTCACAATAGAAAATCGTTGTTTCGCGGATAGACCCTTCATCTTGGAAATTTTCAACAGTTCTCAATATTTTTTGTACTGAATCCAATATTAGACTCAATACTTGACAGATTGACATTTATATATTATATTTATATTATTATATAACTTTTTTTGAGTACTACAAACCTGTTTCCATAATTAACGATACGGTCCTTAGAAGTAGCCACGAAGCGTGAAATGGTCATCGTTTTGTCAATGTTGCGTTTTGTGTGCTCAGCCTACCACATTTTGGAATACAGGCGTAATTGTACCTATGTATAAAATAAGCCACAAAAATAATGGATATTTTTGGTGATACCAAAAGTTCGAATAAAAATGTCAGGAGTCTCGCCTTCTAAAATGGTCTGGCCGGCCACATACATTCGGAATTTTTCCGTTCGGAATCTCGAATCGGATTGTCCGAACGCAGTCAATCCATACAAAATCAATGGACCGCCACACACAATCGGAAAAAGTCCGTTCGGAATTCCGAACGGAAAGCTTCCGAATGTGTGTGGCGGTCCATAGATTTTGTATGGATTGACTGCGTTCGATTTTCCGATTCGGGATTCCGAAACGGAATTTTTCCGAATGTATGTGGCCGGCCTTAGACTTAAATTTAGAGCTAAAAGAGTATGCTAGTTAGCTGTCGTTCGATCAGCCAGTTAGTTAGTTTGACATGAAACTGTTACAGTTCCCCGATAAAAACGAAGGATGTACTGTATAAGTTTTTTTTTAGGGTTCCGTAAAAGGGTAAAAACGGGACCCTATTACTGAGACTTCGCTGTCTGTCTGTCTGTCTGTCTGTCCGTCCGTCTGTCACCAGGCTGTATCTCACGAACCGTTAGAGCTAGAGTGTTGAAATTTTCAGAGATGATGTATTTCTGTTGCCGCTATAACAAGAAATACTAAAATCAAAATAATAATAATAATTAAGGGGGCTCCCATAGAAAAAACGTGTTTTTTTTGCTATTTTGGGTCTATTTAAATAACTGTAACAGGTAAATACTTGAAATGCTCACAGATTGTTTAATTAAATATTTACTTTAAAAGGAAATAATTAAAATTAAATAAATGTGTGTCTTGTGACATCGTAACACTCGAATGAATAAACGAAACTATAAAATATTTTTCATTTTTTTGCTCACATTTTTTTAACTGTTGGAGGTTTAGCATTTATAATTATGTACATGTTATTCTCATTCTCAAATATTAGGCAATGAGTTAAGATTATTTAATCAGAAAAAATGCTTTTTCTTGTACACTGGATAGGGTTGATTAAGAAAATGTAATAATTTAGTCCTATTATGAGGTGATGTTTATTTTGTGTCTATTCTACAACTTTTGTAGAGGAAAATGGTGAAAAAAAATATTTATATGGCAAAGCAAAGTATCCTTGATCTACCAAGTAATCGGTTCATTTTTTTAACGGAAAAAAACGCGTTTAAATTGCTTCAATGTTATTATTTTGTTAAAGATAAGTTTTGTTAGTAAAAATAGGTCACCCAGGTCAATATCGATATCTAGTGGTGATTAAAAATTCTGTTAATTAATTTCTCACAATATTTTGAATTGTTTTACATATTATTTATTTTATTTTATTTGTATCACGTAGAAGTTTAATAAAAAATATATCACACAATTATAATATTTATATTAACAGCCGAAATACTGATGCCTAATCTTGTGACGTACTTAGACATTCTGTTGTCATTTTCGTACCCACGCCAAATTTCAAATTCACTTTAAATTTCACGAAACCAATTGCCCTTAGCGTTTATCATTTATTCAATTAAATCAAAACTTAAACCTACCTTTTAATTCAACCAAACCACGACACAATCCACACACCACAACCTTACACAGTTAAAAAAATCACAAAATACAAAGTCGCAAAAACACAGGCACACACAAAGTTCTACGTTTAAAAAATCACGTCACATCGATTCAAAAATCGCGATCTCGCATCGTGCGGCGGCAACGACCAGTCGCATCGAGAAGTGAAAACGCACTAATGTTTGTTCGGAGGGGAACGAGACAGATGCGGTGGTGGCTCGCGAAATCCATAAGCCCCTTTCTAACGGACATTACGAATAAGCCGCCCTACATTGCTGCTCTGAATCATACGCAATCAAGTTGTAACTATAGCAAACCAGCAATGTGATGCGGTGATTTTCGTTCATGTCTAAAAGTGCCTGGGTAAATTCGTCCCTTTCCGTACGACTCTGGAGCATGTTTGTCAATGAGTCAGCTAGACTTCCACAATGAGGTTTGATGAGTTTTTTGACAGAGTGCTTTTTGACTGTTGTTTTTGGATGGGCAATGTCAAACGCAGGTTTTGGTGCCCTTCAGGGTAATTTGTGGTTCGGAGAGCTTTCATACCGGCTTAGCACGAGGTACAGTCAAGTGTACCTGTCACTGTCTAACGGGTGATGTCAGAAAATGACAGGTATTCTATGTTGCTGAGCTAAGTCTAATAGTGTTATTTACAGTTTTTATCAAATTTTTGATGTCACAGAACTGGTATCGAGTTTAGAACTTCACTGCTCCATATCTACTGATGAAGTAAGTTTAGGGTCGTATGTTTGTAAACAATGGACTAGCAACCTCTCACTGTAATAACAATAACTGTTTTTACCTGACTTTAAAGCTGTAATTTTTAAAAGTGATGATTTATGACATGTAGCTTGACATGTTTCGGACCATTTCGTGACCCATAATCGGGGGAAACATGTCAAGCTAATCTCGTCATAAAGGCTTGAGCATATCAGTCTTATTTCACAATGAGCGTGTCCCAAGCGTAAATAACCTAAGCTAAAATCTAAACCTATAAAGATTATCTGCTTAAACAGAGCACATCACATCTGGTGCCTAATTTTAGATACCGAGCAGATTTCTGAGACTGATAAGATTTGATATCTGCGAGCTATTCTAATACTCCGGGGAATAGATTCTATCTTGATCACACGCAGCAGCAGCAGTCTACGTCTCGTTGACGACACTACTTGTATTTACATAGGTACATACATACAATTACGCCTGTATTCCCAAACGGTGTAGGCAGAACACACAAAACGCTAAGACAAAACAATGATTATTTCACGATTTTATGGCCACTTTTGGCATAGTATTTTTTATGTTTTGAGGTGGCAGATACAATAGTGACAAAATGCTAGCCTGTCGCCTAAAGTATACCTCAACCTATGTCCATAGTCTCCTCTTCCGACATCCACGGAAGAAATTGAGAGGTTTTATTCTAAACCGTCGACACCACACGAAAAACTTGTATTTACGCATTTATATATTGAAATAATATTCAACGTGACAATAAAAAATAGGGATAATTTGCATCTTGAGTTAAATAGCTCTACATTTTTCGAGCTAGTCCGTTGCCTTTCATATAGGAATCGCGCAAACTTGTCGAGCTAAACTTGATTTAAAACGTGAGTTATCCGTATATTTTGTTACTAGCTGTGCCCGCGACTCCGTCCGCGTAGAATAGTGACTAATTTTCCCCGTTTTTCCCGCATTTTTCAATATTTCTTCGCTTCTATTAGTTAGAGTGTGATGTTATATAGCCTAAAGCCTTCCTCAATAAATGGTCTATCCAACACAAAAATAATTTTTCAATTCGGACTAGTAGTTCTTGAGATTAGCGCGTTCAAACAAACAAACAAATAAACTCTTCAGCTTTATTATATTAGTATAGATGTCTTACGGTAGTCTTATATTAAAAATATACAACGTGACTGGCAATATTATAACAAACATCGTATCAAAATTATTCTTTGGTCTAGGGAAAATCAATAAAAACAAATATATTTCTCTATTACAGAATTAGATATACAAACAACCGATTCCCAGTGCGTACACTGAAAGCTAGATTCTGCGGATTTCTGAAATACAAATATGGAAACGATATTGCTAAATTGAAATCTGTATTTTCATCGGATTGGCGTATGCCTGTTGTTGATATAAAAAAATGTTAGAAACAATTCTGTTGTGTAACCTGATACATTGTTTTGAAACTTGTTACCTGCATTTTGATTTTGTAATCTAAAGACGTGGTTGTCGACGTATCGACTGTTTTGGTTCAGATTTAACAAACAAATAATACATACATACATCAAGCCTGTATTCTAAAATGGGTTAGACAGAACACACAAAACGGTACATAGAGAAAACCATGACAATTTCAAGTTTTGTAGACACATTTAGCATAAACACAGATGAAATAAGCAAATAGTGACTGGTTGTTAGCCTGCCACCTGAAACTAAGCCTCTTCTCTTAGTCACTTCTTAGGAAACCCACGGAAAAAATGTGGAGGTGTTATTTTAAACCCGACACCACACGGGTGAAATAATATTGTGTAAACACAACACTACGCCAGGTATCAGTTTTATTAACATAGGCTTAAACCCACTCAACCTGGCAAAGCCAAATGCGTGCTGCATCCCTATTCGCAACTTGTACTAATAAATTCCGCCGCTAAGACTTCGGGTCACAGTTTCTTTTACGACGTTTTCACGGTCAAACGAATAAATATAGATGCGCAACGTTACCGAATACGGCACTAACTTTTTACGATCTTAGGGCGGTCGCGGAGTGGCCGTGTTTTAATACGCCCGGATTATGTGGTTACGTAATGCCTCCGTGTGGTGTCGGGTTTAGAATAACCTCTCCATTTCTTCCGTGGATGGCGTAAGAGGCGACTAAGGACATAGGTTAAGGTATATTTTAGGCGACAGGCTAGCTACCTGTCACTATTGTACTTGCCACCTCAAAACCTAAAAAATATTATCCTAGAAGTGGCTACAAAACGTGAAATAGTCATCGTTTTGTCTATGTAGCGTTTTGAGTGCTCTGCCTACCCCGTTTGGGAATACAGGCGTGATTGTATGTATGTATGTATGTAATGTCTTCGGCAGGACCTTTCTTAGTCGTAGTGTCATTGTAATACGGTATTTCATGTGAAAAATTGATTTACCTGCGATAAAATACAGTCTAATTAATTTCTCGTTGGGTTGAATAGGCCCTTAAAGTATGATTTGTGGTTTCTTTCTAATGAAAAACAAACAGGTAACAATCAGTTCAATAACACTATTTCGATGTTGATATTTATACTTTTAAATAAATTGTTCTGTACTGGTTTTATTTATTTTCTACAATGTACATACCTATTGTATTTACATAAACACAGTGCAAAAATTGTTTTTATCATTAGCCTCTTTAAAATTTTGCAAATTACAATTATATTATGTAAGAGATTATCTACGTGTACGGTGAAGGAAATACTATTGAAGCAACATAACAACAAAAGTATTACTTTCAGTATTGTGTTTGACTCAACCAGTCTATACTCTCGTGATAATGAGCACAATTGAAAATAGTAATAGACTATACCGCCGTTTTATCTCTTTCTCTTAACAAGACAGAATATACTCTGAGCGTTCAAAACGCTTCTTATCATCAAACCAACCGCCCATCTGTAACTGGCCTACCCCAAATCCGAAGAACAACATTCATTCGCATAAATACTTGGTAATCTCTGCGGGTATGGCTTTCCCGATGTTCACAGTATGGACAACGTCTTTTCTGGTCGTTATTGGCGTTATAAATAGTTGGGGAAACGGGCTCTTGTAGCCAATTATAGGGGAATGCTCGGGCGGTGGCAATTGGTTAGCATGGCAACGTTTAGTACTGGATATCGGATATCAGATATCTGCGATAGAATCGCCAGTTATATAATTGAGAGAACCAATATATCCAAAGCTATAGTATAGCGCTATTTTTTAGGGTTCCGTACCTCAAAAGGAAAAAACAGAACCCTTATAGGATCACTTTGTTGTCCGTCTGTCCGTCCGTCCGTCCGT